>CM059782.1:16877452-17114952 GCA_030435695.1 Brachymystax lenok tsinlingensis
CAACATGAATTCAAATGAGTTAAAGCCACTTTTGCGCAAGAGGGATCAGCAGCTTTTATCTCTGTTTACCTGCCTCCCAGTAAAAAACAACAGACCTGTATCTAATCGTACAGGAGGGGGTTAACCTTACACACACAAACATTCCATTTCACACACTGTGTAATGAAGGTAGAGGGAGTACACGATTACGTATCTACAGTATGATTGACTTCAATTTCATGGAAACAATACAAAACAAATGTTGTGTGTGTATGTGTTTGAAGGTTATAGTTTAGGAGTTTGAAGTTTAGCGAGTGACCATAAGCCACACACTATAGACCATATATAGTCAGGAAAAATGTGGTATGGTGGGGACAGAGAAGGAGCCAGCCAGAGAGAGGTAAAGGCAATCAGAAAGCTCAGGTCTACATGAGGTCTTTCTGACTGGCACAGCTCACAACACAGCTGGCTAAGCGTTTATATTAACACTCCATATCAGGGCCGCCATCACATCGGTGCAGTCAATGATACAGAGAGAGCAGGCCTAATTATCCCTGCACCAAATGAACTGTCATCAGCACCTTCATATAGAGAGAGAGAAATCTAATTTCCCTTCTCAAATCACATTCATAGTCTGGGACTGGCAGGTAGCGCAGGAGGGAGGGAGGGAGGGAGGGGGAGAGGGTGTGTGTGTGTGTGGGGGGTATGTGCAAGTGTGTGTCTTTGCAGTAGGGACTGAGGGCCACCGGGGCCAGGGGACCAGGGCTTAGCACAGATAGCCAAATATTATGGTAATACAGACGTCCATCTATAGAGCTGCAGCTAATCAGCCGGAGCCACTATTAAAGAGACATATAATTAATTCTAGAGTACGGGGTTATCCTGCACGCCTATTGTCTCGCTCCGAAAAAGGAGAGACAAGGGAGAGAAAGGGAGAGAGAGAAGAGACAAGGGGATAGAGGGAGAGAGAGAGAGAGAGAGAGAGAGAGAGAGAGAGAGAGAGAGAGAGAGAGAGAGAGAGAGAGAGAGAGAGAGGAGACTGGTCCCAGAGTCTGTGTTTAACATGGGAGAGATAAGAGATGGACCCTGACTTGCCCCTCAGAGGGAGGAGAGAGGGGAAAGAAGGAGGGAGGTGGAAGGAGGGGAATGAGGGTGAAGAAAGTGTCAAAGAAACTTGAAAGAATGTCATTAAGGCAAGCTGAAAAAGGGCCACTGTGTGTAAATTATGTCCTTACAATGTCCTTTCTCTCATTCTTTATTTCTCTCCCTCTCTTTCTTTCTCTCTGTGTAAAAAGGGAATGTGTGGTGTGGACTGGCTTGTTTGGGCAGGAGGAATGGGCTATCTGGGCTGAAGGTGTGATATTAGCTGGTGCACATCTCATACGCCCATTGACCTTTCTTTACAAAAGTATTTTTCGTTTTCTTACATTTTCTGAGATTTACTGTCGTCTGTGAGTTCACATAACATCCTACTGCAAATCATTTTTTCCCATGTAAGATTGTGTGAGAAAGGAGGCCTATGTTGAAATGTGCTTCTAGCGTGCATGTGTGTGTGTAATATGGCCTCTGTGGCAATAGAAGAGGGACTGAAATGTAATGAGACTGGTTCATGTTTTATTCATGAGGAGGAGGTCTGGCAGAGACAGAGAAACGGAAAGACAGGCCTGCAATCCCCCCAAACACACACACACACACACCTAAACATGGTAGAGATTAGGCCCTGTTTACATCGGCTAATGTCTCTTAGCAGGTGTTTACTTTGAAGTATCGGCTCTGCATAAGAAAGCTGATGTTGAGGCTGTCACCAGTGGCAGACACACACACACACACTGTATGTACACACAGACCCACACACACACATACACGCAGACACACACTCGTAGACGTATGTCTAGTCGGTCTCTGTCTTACAGGGTGTGTATTATTGCATTACTCTCAGACTTAAACAGGCGATGAAACTACAGCCCCATGCATCCCACTACACTTGAGAAGATTATGAGAGGGAGGTGTTTGCCACCCTAAACGCTTCTGCTAAAATGTAATTTTCACAAAACATAATGCTTCTATTGTAGAGGGGTCGAGTGAGTGAGACACACAAACGAGAGAAGATAGAATATGACACACGAGATAGAGGTGGATGAGAGAAGAGAAGAGAAGAGAAGGGGGAGAGAGGGAAGGCTTTGATAGGCTATGAATAGACTGGTGGTGAGAAGAGACTAAACGTGTTGTCAGTACACATCTGAGATTAGACAAACCTGGCGGAGGATAGGAGAATGAAAACTGTGATGGGACTGCTTCTGACGTTCACTCTCTCCCTCTTTCTTTCTCTTTCCACTGGCCTTAGCTTTGTCTATGTCTCTGCTCCTCTCTCTCTCTCCCTTCTCCTCCTCTCTCTCGGACCCCAGGAAGATTAGCTGATGTTATGGCGTCAGCTAATGGGGATCCTAATAAAAATTATAATTTAAATTCTCTCTCTCTATCTGTCCATAACTTTTAATGCTAGCAATCAATTGACCTCTATTGTCAGATAATCCTTGACCATGCTTAATTCATTTAGCCCTACTCAGAGTGTTTCATTTGACTTTGTCCCCTATCTCTACAATGACAGACCACCAAAATGTAGGACTTCTCTACTCTCAATAGACTCACTTCATTTCCATCTCTTCACTATGAATAGAGCTCTGCGTTTTTTTCAGACTTCTTTTTTAACCTGTAATAACTCTTCAAACTTCTGTCTTTCAAATGGAAGAAATAGGTTTCATTAATACAGGATGCTTTAGTGTCTGTATTTCAGCCCGACAGAGACTAAGTAATGTTGTTTGGAGCGAATATGAATGTGATCCTGATTCAATGCTAATGAAATTGTCAAAAAAAATGCAATTTTCTCTCTCTCTCTCTCACTAATGAAACTCTAAGAGTACTGTATCCTTCCTTCCTCCCTTTTACTCATCCTTTTGGCTGAAAGATACTGTGTCTTATTGAAACACGTCCCCTCCTCCTCTAACCACCCCATTCACCCTTCACCCTCCCTCCATCCCTCCTTCTTCCTTACCCCCTCTTCCCCTAGTCCCCTTCCCTCTCTTACCTCAATCTTCCTTCTCCTACCCCTATAACTGAAAGAGAGAAAGAAAAAAGAGAAAGAGATTAAAAAAAAGAAAAGAGAGAGAGAGAGCGAAAGAGAGATTTAATAGTCCTGTGAGGGATGGGATGGATAGATCTGAGGAAGG
Organism: Brachymystax lenok tsinlingensis; assembly: GCA_030435695.1. Lineage (NCBI taxonomy): Eukaryota > Metazoa > Chordata > Actinopteri > Salmoniformes > Salmonidae > Brachymystax > Brachymystax lenok. The sequence continues at coordinate 16,880,659 of CM059782.1, forward strand.
AAAGGTACATTGTAATGTCATTACCACAGAGGGGGAATCTCCTATGGATCTATAAGGGGACTTCATCACTTTTTATGGCCTGTTCAGGAATCTAATGAATATAATATAGTGCTCTATTATAGGCATGGAAGATGATAGGAATAGAGCTGCTGCTGATTCACCTACCAGCACCCGGCTGATCATCAGGTTTCATTTGATTTGACTTTTCACTGTTCATCTGGTATTTACATCAACATTAAATGATGTATGATAATATTGATGATAATGATCCCTGTTATAATGCATGCAAGTCATTAAATTGCCATTGAATATTATAATTTTCCATTGAAACAATCACTGAAGCATAGATTTATTGAAATACACATTGTTTTGTAATTTGTTATGCCTAGTGTTCTTTGAATTCTTTGAAATAATGACCAAGTTAATGTCCTAGCAAATCAATAGCAGGTAAAACAGTGCTGCAGCAAGGCAGTGAAACCAAGTGTTTTCCATAAGTCTGTCTTCATAGTGAGAGACTGAAAACACAAATATTAACTGGGAACATTATTAGCAGTGGTTGGCAACAAGGACACATTTTGTTCCTCAGTACAAGGTCAGAGGAGATCCATAATTGTCTAAAGTTCCTTTCTGACGAGCAGTTTGTACAATTATACCAATTTCAAATGTCAGATTTATAAGCAATTTCAGAGGGAGCAGCTTTCGGAGGGAAAAGAGTTGGCTATCCTAATTTAAAAATGCATTATAACAATAATGATACTCTGCTTGTCAGAGAATAGCGTGCGCACACACGCACGCACGCACACACACACACACACACACACACACACACACACACACACACACACACACACACACACACACACACACACACACACACACACACACACACACACACACACACACAGAGGTGTTCCCACAGATAGCAGAGTCAATGTTCCTGATCTGAAGCAGACCTCATCTGGGCCCCATTATAAAGATTCAACCCCCGTCTTAAGAATGTCTACATTTCATAAATATTACCAGTGTGTGTCTTTGTGGAAAACTCATCTGTACAAGAGCCAGGCCAGAGAGCATTCATCAGGCCACATCAGCACATAATTAAAATCACAACATCATACCATAATATACTGTTCTCCGCTTTGGCCTACTGCAGATCCACATCATTACATGAGCTAGTCAGTGGGACTGGCTGTACTGTGGGTTTTTAAAGAGCAGGAGCCCACAAAGACAATTAGAATGAATGAATAACAACTTAAAAGTGGGTCAAGTAATCTTCAATAAACAAAAGTTTAATGAAGTTAAAGCAAGGAGGCAAATTCTCTCCGCTTCAAATCTGTCGTTCATCCTTCACCCAGCATGCGTTTCCCCAGGGGAAAAGAGAGTGAAGGCTGGGCAGGTCAAACATACATGCTATGTCTACATGTTTCTCTTTCAGGATGAGACCAGAGAGATGGAGGGAAACAGATAAACCGTTGACTTTCGCTCAACTCTGGTTTTAAACATCTGCCTTGATTCCTGCTAGGAAGAAAAAGATGACAGGAATAACTTTAAAATCCCGAAAGAAGAAAAGGTATATAGAAAAAAGGAAAAAGTTAAGTACTTCCTGAAACTTATTTCTTTGAGAGCTCTGGTTCTTCTCTCTCTCTCTCTCCCTTCATTTCTCTCTTTGAGTTAGAGCGAACGTAATAGTAATGAAATGACCCTGCGAGGCGTACGGCAGCCCTCACCTGATAACTTGTTCCTGACTGCCTTTCAAGCGGCTGTCAAGCAATTTCCCTTGAAACCCTGCTTTGTTTTTTAGGTCTGGGGGGGGGGCGCTTTGACACCCCTGCCTTACTCCCAGAGGGGGCGCAGACGACAAGCTTTCAGACAGTGAAACGTGAGAGGCAGGGGGAAATGGAGGCGGTTGGTTCGGTGACGAGTGTAGTAGACATCTCACAGATGACAATCCTACTAATTGAAATGACAGATTATTTTAATGTGCAGAAAGTCATTAAAAATCCCAGCTATGCTTTTTCCCCTCAGTCTGTCTGTCTTCTTTTACCGGAATATCTTGCGGCTTCTGAGAGGGGAAGATGGAGAATCTGCATTTAAAAGTAGATGATGTTGCCTCTTATTTCTGCAAACGGATTATTCTTAAATCATGTAGGGAGATGACCTAGCTGGAGATGTTATTTGGGCCCTATGCTTTACCTCTACAAGATAGTGAGTTAGTAAACCTCTGTTGATGGTGTGTGGACATCTAGCAGTGACTGCCTACATGAATCATTAGCTCTCCCTTTCCAGACTCTGGGAGGTAAACCAGGTGAATTCCGAGCAGCTCTGGGATATTGTCTTCCTTACTGACAGAATCTTAAACATCCACCTCAATCTAAATTCTATAAATAATCTCTTTATTAGGGTCCGAGCAGAGAACACACACGCTGCATGCTGATAGGCCGATAGAACATTCCATTTGGCGGGGTGGAATGTCTCCCGGTTAGCCTTGTGGCACATTTAGACGGTAAGCACCGACCGGGGATGTACCGTTTCCATCTTCCCCTCTCCTCCTTCTCCATCCATCTCCTCCTCCACCATCCCTCTCTCCCTCTCTTCCCTCTCTTCCCCCACCATCCCTCTCTTCCCCCACCACCCCTCTCTCCCTCTCTTCCCCCACCACCCCTCTCTCCCTCTCCTCCCCCACCATCCCTCTCTCCCTCTCCTCCCCCACCATCCCTCTCTCCCTCTCCTCCCCCACCATCCCTCTCTCCCTCTCCTCCACCACCACCCCTCTCTCCCTCTCCTCCCCACCATCCCTCTCTCCCTCTCTTCCCCCACCATCCCTCTCCTCCACCACCACCCCTCTCTCCCTCTCCTCCCCCACCATCCCTCTCTCCCTCTCCTCCCCCACCACCCCTCTCTCCCTCTCCTCCACCACCACCCCTCTCTCCCTCTCCTCCCCCACCATCCCTCTCTCCCTCTCCTCCCCCCACCATCCCTCTCTCCCTCTCCTCCACCACCACCCCTCTCTCCCTCTCCTCCCCCACCATCCCTCTCTCCCTCTCCTCCCCCACCACCCCTCTCTCCCTCTCCTCCCCCACCACCCCTCTCTCCCTCTCCTCCCCCACCATCCCCCTCTCCCTCTCCTCCCCACCATCCCTCTCTCCCTCTCCTCCCCACCATCCCTCTCTCCCTCTCCTCCACCACCACCCCTCTCTCCCTCTCCTCCCCACCATCCCTCTCTCCCTCTCCTCCCCACCACCCCTCTCTCCCTCTCCTCCCCACCATCCCTCTCTCCCTCTCCTACCCCGCCACCCCTCTCTCCCTCTCCTCCCCCACCACCCCTCTCTCCCTCTCCTCCCCCACCACCCCTCTCTCCCTCTCCTCCACTGTCATTCAGTGGGAGTAAATATCAAAACCACTACTGAGCACAGCGCACACGACATGGCAGATATGTATATAGACAACAGGCGCTTTTATTAAGAGAAATAGCTGCCACATAACGGTATCAAATCAAATTTTATTTGTCACACACACGTGTAACAGTATAGCTTCCGTCCCTCTCCTCGCCCCTACCTGGGCTCAAACCAGGGACACTCTGCACACATAGACAACAGCCACCCTCGAAGCATCGTTACCATCGCGGCACAAAAGGCGCGGCCCTTGCAGAGCAAGGGGAACAACTACTTCAAGGTCTCAGAGCGAGTGACGTCACCGATTGAAACGCAATTAGCGTGCACCCCGCTAACTAGCTAGCCATGTCACATCGGTTACACATGGTTAGCAGATGTTAATGCGAGCGTAGCAAAATGCTTGTTGCTTCTAGTTCCGACCATGTAGTAGTATCTAACAAGTAATCTAACAATTTCACAACAACTACCTTATACACACAAGTGTAAAGGAATGAATACGAGTATGTATATATAAATATATGGATGAGCGATGGCCGAACGGCATAGGCAAGATGCAGTAGATGGTATGGAGTACAGTATGTACATATGAGATGAATAATGTAGGATATGCAAACATTATATAAAGTGCCATTGTTTAAAGTGGCTAGTGATACCTTTATTACATCAAATTTTTTATATTAAAGTGGATAGAGATTTGAGTCAGTATGTATGTTGGCAGCAGCCACTCAATGTTAGTGATGGCTGTTTAACAGTCTGATGGCCTTTTCAGTCTCTCGGTCCCAGCATTGATGCACCAGTACTGACCTCACCTTCTGGATGATAGCGGGGTGAACAGGCAGTGGCTCGGGTGGTTGTTGTGCTTGATGTAGGTGTCCTGGAGGGCAGGTAGTTTACCCCTGATGATGCGTTGTGCAGTCCTCACTACCCTCTGGAGAGCCTTACGGTTGTGGGCGGAGCAGTTGCCGTACCAGGCGGTGATACAGCCCAACAAGATCCTCTCGATTGTGCATCTGTAGAAGTTTGTGAGTGTTTTTGGTGACAAGCCAAATTTCTTCATCCTCCTGAGGTTGAAGAGGCGCGGTTGCGCCTTCTTCACCACGCTGTCTGTGTGGGTGGACCATTTCAGTTTGTCCGTGATTTATACGCCGAGGAACTTAAAACTTTCCACCTTCTCCACTACTGTCCCGTCGATGTGGATAGGGGGGTGCTCCCTCTGCTGTTTCCTGAAGTCCACGATCATCTCCTTTCTTTTGTTGACGTTGAGTGAGAGGTTATTTTCCTGACACCACACTCAGAGGGCCCTCACCTCCTCCCTGTAGGCCGTCTCGTCAGGAGGTCCAGGACCCAGTTGCACAGGGCGGGGTCGAGACCTAGGGTCTCGAGCTTAATGACGAGTTTGGAGGGTACTATGGTGTTAAATGCTGAGCTGTAGTCGATGAACAGCATTCTTACATAGGTATTCCTCTTGTCCAGATGGGTTAGGGCAGTGTGCAGTGTGATTGCGATTGCGTCGTCAGTGGACCTATTGGGACGGTAAGCAAATTGGAGTGGGTCTAGGGTGTCTGGTAGGATGGAGGTGATATGATCCTTGACTAGTCTCTCAAAGCACTTCATGATGACGGAAGTGAGTGCTATGGGGCGATAGTCATTTAGCTCAGTTACCTTAGTTTTCTTGGGAACAGGAACAATGGTGGCCCTCTTGAAGCATGTGGGAACAGCAGACTGGGATAAGGATTGATTGAATATGTCCGTAAACACACCAGCCAGCTGGTCTGCGCATGCTCTGAGGACGCGGCCAGGGATGCCATCTGGGCCGGCAGCCTTGCGAGGGTTAGAGTATGGCTGACACACAGGCAGGAAACTGACACTATTTTACATCATTCTTCAATCCTGTGGCAGCCATGTGTTCAGTGTAATATTCCAGGGAGGGTAACAGAGAGAGAGAGAATGCGAGAGATACAGAAAGAGAGAGAAATGGAGAGAGTGCGAGATCAATGTGTATGATAGGATAGTTGAGACGGCCATGACTTTTGTAATTACCATCTCTGTATGAGGAACTGGGCCCTCGATAGGACTGTTGGTACAAGATATTTGTGGACATACAGGTGTGTGTGTCTACCTGCGACATGGAGATATGGCTTACACTTTATCAGACCGTGTACTGTACTGTACATAAAGATTACAGCCCTACCAAGTTTTAGTGTAGTCTAGTATCGGACGCTGGCCAGACAGGAGGGATGCTTTATCAATACTGATATTCTTAATCATCAATACGATGCTTAGTTAAGATAAATTTATGTTGTTTTTTGTCTGATATAGAATACAGAGAGTAAGTCAAGCAGAGAGATGCTATCCCTTCACTGAGACATAGAGGGCGCTGTTAGCCACAATCTATCTATCCTCACAGTGCTGTTCCATCGGCTGGAATGACATTCCATTGGCCTGCGTTTCTCCTCCTCGTTAACTGGCCAATTCACCACAATCACACTCTAATTAAAAAGAACAACCTAATTAACGAGAGGGAATGTATTTTATAATTCTGTAATATTACCACGATGATACTGGGCTTGTAAACGATTAGGGATAAAAGGGGGAAAGCATAAATGAATGTCAGTGGGTAATTAAAAAGAGAAAGATAAACAGAAGTGGGGACGTAAAGGACTTTATAGTTTGAAGTAGATATTGTTACCATGTCAAATATGGAATTTGAGCCATGAACCCTTTGAAGACTAAGCTTGAGAGGAAATTAGTTCAGAATTGGAACATGGCCCAGTAACCTCAGAAACAAACATTTAAAGGTCCAGTGCAGTGAAAAACGTGATTTCCCTATTTGTTATATATATATTTCTACACTATGCTGTTGGAATAATACTGTGAAATTCAGAAAATTATGATAATGCCCTTTTAGTGTCAGATGTTTGAAAAGACCGCCTGAAATTTCAGCCTGTTTTGGTTGATGGTCATATCAGGCAGTAAGATATTCTCTGGTACTTTGGTATATTTTTTAGCCAGTAGTTGAAAGCAACGCTCATGACCAAAAGTGGTCCCTGAAAATTGCATATTACGTCACATATGTGCAGATATCTGCACCACCTCATTGCTCTCCCTCTCGCTCTGCTGTGTGTGCATCTTGCTAGATGTCATTCAAATAGCGAAGGGCTGAAGTTCATTGGCTGAAACTCGAATTGGTAGTGGGCCGGCCCACATGGGAGAAAATGCAGGGAATTATGGAGCAGCACAGCTTCCAGAAAACTGTCCCTTTCAAACTAGAGATTTCGTGGTAAAACAGAAATTCTGCTCATAGGTTAAACATGTATGAACTACACACTGACACAGTTAGCCCAAAGTGGGAAGTTAAAAAAAGACTTACTAGCAGCCAAAGTTCCGGAGCATGTCTTTAATAGACCAATAAGAAAGAGAGTTCCAAACCTCTCTGCCAATAACAGGTCGTTTTCAGTTTTCCCCTCCCCATTCAGACACCTCCGAGACAGTCCTAGCTAAAGTCTTGCTTGAGAAATTGCCCTTTGCTGAGAAGCCATTTTAGTTTATTTTAGACAATTTCAATTGAAAACAATCCCAGTAAGGTAGATAATTGTTACCCAAAAATGATTTGATATTTTGATAAAAATGGCTGCATTGGACCTTTAAAACAAAGCGTTATTTATTTTTAACATAATATCTGAATAGAAGTGTCAAAGGGAAGGGATCACTGCCGTTATCTCGCTGGCCAACCAAGGTGCATGAACTGAGGAGCAGACTGAAGTAGAGAGGAGATTCAGCAACACTTGGAGGACAATATTATTAAATAAAAAAGCTTCTTTATTGATAAAAGTTGAAACAACAAATTGTCTTTAAGCCTTCATCAGGGTTTTTCTCTGACATAGTGTTCATCAGAGTAACTCTCAGACAGTGTTAAGAAGAAATATAAAATGTAAACAGTATGCAAATGCTAGTTTACCCGTTCTGTGTGTACTAATGAATTACAACCGTTCAAAATGTTACCAGTGTCTCTGCCGTACCTCGCACAGTATGTGTGTGTGCCGGTGAGCTAGACTCAACAGAGTCAGAATCAGTGAGCAACCATTCTCCTAACATTAAATACTAGGACAAAGGCTCACTAGAAATCCTAACAGACGCAAAGCTGACTCTACTCAAACTCATGTTTGACAAACCCAGCTGACAAGTTTAGCCCCAAGTCTTTTCCCACCACATTTGCATAACTTGTATGTCCTAGCAGTACATATTTAAGTGCTGGTCACATTTAATTTGAGTACTTTGTAAAATGTAGCATTTGTTTTAATAAATTATTCTGTTACTACAGAACCCAAGCGTGTTATAGGCAAATGCAACATCCCAGAATTAGCAGGAAATATTCTGGAGTGTTCCATGTCCTTTATTAAAAATGCAATATAACATGCATGTGTCGCCATGATTACAATTACTATTTCATAAAGCTACTTAATTAAATTCATCCTTACAGGGGACCAGTTTTAATCTCACACATTCTGTCTCTCTCACACACAGACGCGCCCGCCTACCTACCTACCCACGCCCGCACACACACACACACACACACACACACACACACACACACACACACACACACACACACACACACACACACACACACACACACACACACACACACACACACACACACACACACACACACACACACACACACACACACACACACACACACACACACACACACACACACACACACACACATTAGAAGAGGCCCTCCTCCCTCCTGCCCTTGGTAGGAGGTAGCATAAACCAAAGAGTGAAGGGCTGGTGTCCTGGACACTCACAGAGCCCACCCATCTCTAACTGCTGCATGGGGGAAAGATAGAGGGAAAGAAGGGCAGGAGGGGGATAGAGGAAGAGAGAGGAACAGAGAGAGAGAGGAAGATTGAGAGATGCCTAAAAACAACCACGCAGACACATACACACACACACACACACACACACAAGCACGCACCATACATGAATGTCACCAGCACTCAACAAACACACAGCCAAACAGCAAAACAATTTGTTTAATCATGAAGTGCATTTGCATAAAGGCAGAAGCACACATAAATGAATGTATAATGGCACAGGTTAATGCATAATGTAGCATTCCCCTGGGTCGGTAAATAAAGTGCCTTTTGAAAATGAGAAAGACAGAGGGAGCATAAAAAACATTTCGCAAGACAATGTGGCAAAACAGAGGTAGCTAGATAAATAAATAAATACAATAGATAAATAAATAAATACAATAGATAAATAAATAAATACAATAGATAAATAAATAAATACAATAGATAAATAAATAAATACAATAGATAAATAAATAAATGGGAAAGATAGAAGCCTAATAAAGAACTGCTTAGTTTATTTTCTTAATCTGCCTATTAACACCAAAGGGTTTGTGATTCACAGAACCTTGACAGGGCCACTACTAGTGACAAACTCAGAGCTTAGACTTACATCCTCTGAGAATGCCTCTCTCTCTCCTCTCCCACCGATCTCTTTCTCTCCCTCCCTCTCCCTCCCACCGATCTCTTTCTCTCCCTCCCTCTCACCTATCTCTCTCTCCCTCCCTCCCTCTCCCTCCCACCGATCTTTCTCCCTCCCTCTCCCTCCCACCGATCTCTTTCTCTCCCTCCCTCCCTCTCCCTCCCACCGATCTCTTTCTCTCCCTCCCTCTCCCTCCCACCGATCTCTTTCTCCCTCCCACCGATCTCTTTCTCTCCCTCCCTCTCACCGATCTCTTTCTCTCCCTCCCTCCCTCCCTCCCTCCCTCCCTCCCACCTATCTCTCTCTCCCTCCCTCCCTCCCTCTCCCTCCCACCGATCTCTCTCCCTCCCTCCCTCCCTCCCTCCCTCCCTCCCTCCCTCCCTCCCTCCCTCTCCCTCCCACCGATCTCTTTCTCTCCCTCCCTCTCCCTCCCACCGATCTCTTTCTCTCCCTCCCTCTCCTCTCCCACCTATCTCTCTCTCCCTCCCTCTCCCTCCCACCTATCTCTCTCTCCCTCCCTCCCTCTCCCTCCCACCGATCTCTTTCTCTCCCTCCCTCCCATCTCTCTCTCCCTCCCTCTCCCTCCCTCCCTCTCCCTCCCACCGATCTCTTTCTCTCCCTCCCTCCCTCCCTCTCCCTCCCACCGATCTCTTTCTCTCCCTCCCTCCCATCTCTCCCTCCCTCCCTCTCATCTCTCTCTCTCCTCCCTCCCTCTCCCTCCCACCGATCTCTTTCTCTCCCTCCCTCCCATCTCTCTCTCCCTCCCTCTCCCTCCCACCTATCTCTCTCTCCCTCCCTCCCTCCCTCTCCCTCCCACCGATCTCTTTCTCTCCCTCCCTCCCTCTCCCTCCCACCTATCTCTTTCTCTCCCTCCCTCTCCCTCCCACCGATCTCTTTCTCTCCCTCTCCCCCTTTCCCTCACTCCTGTACCAGATATCAGAGAGACAATAAGCAGAGATGCTGCATTAGTAGGTGTGAGATGTGTCATCTCCCGTCTGGACCAGTCTGTATGGGAACACACTCTCTCAGATCCAGTTTAGTTTGAATTCTTCCACACCGTCATGGAGGATCTCCTTGCTTGTCACTTAACAAGCCAGCAAAGTGAAGAACAATAATTGCATTTGTAAATGAATAACACTACATGACAAGTCTCCGTGACAGTTTGGGTGGATTTCACCCTCTCCACATTTGATATGGTTGATCTGTATTCCTGTTCTCATTGTTGTTGTGTTGTGGTGTTAAGTACTGCTGGAGGAGATCAACAACGTTTTGTTTGCTGTGACTTACAACTGAACATGAAGAAGATAACTGTCGTACTGAACATGATACTCACTCAGGACGAGTGAATGAACAAAACGAAGGAAAGAAACATGACTTTCTTAGAAAGAGGATGATGTTTTCTGTTGTATTCTGGTGATGACATACCCGTGGCATACAGTACCAGTCTACCCAATGAGGCTTGAAGTCAGAAGATGTAGACGCTACGCATTTCTGTCTTCAGCCTAAAGACACACAGAGAGTGGTTGTGGTAGTATCTAAATCATGTGTGATATGCCATGATAAACACACCAGAGTCTCTTCCCTGCGCCTCCCCCTACAAACCCACATCTAAAACCACGTTAATGTATTCAAACAGCAACACTAACAAATGGCGTATACATTAGGGACCACGATACATCCTTAGAATACATTCAGAAAACTGACAATGTCTATTTCCATCTGAATTGTTATGCTGTTCTCTCTGTGTGTGTTTGTGTGTGGCTGTCAGATGAGATGGGAGCGTTTTGCTTCAATATGTCAGACCTGATTACAGATGTGCTGCGTTTCGTGGTCAGTATAATGCCGCCGCCTGTGTGTGTGTGTGTGAGTGTATGTGTGTGTCTTCCATCGCTTGCGTGGCTGTCACACCAAGACGTGACACACATCAGTGAGGCTTCGCTGATGATGACAATGTGCAGACCTCCATTTTGTCATCCAGCGAGTGGAGATTACCTTCAGCGCCATCTTGTATACTATATATGGTAATGAACTGAGAGAGATGGAGAGAGAGAGAGAGAGAGAGAGAGAGAGAGAGAGAGAGAGAGAGAGAGAGAGAGAGAGAGAGAGAGAGAGAGAGAGAGAGAGAGAGAGAGAGAGAGAGAGAGAGAGGGAGGAAATGGAAGAAGGGTATTGGGGTTCTTTCTGATAAATGGGACAGATGGGAGAAGGTTTGGGGTTCGGGGGCTGCAGAAGGGAAACATACTCTGACTTGTATAAAAGGGGAAGATAGGAGATGAGGGAGTGGGGACGTCTGTGAGAGAAGGAAAACAACCCTCTGAATGATTTTGAGTAAAACAATGGTGACATGGGGGGGTGAGGTGTGGGGTTTTGGGGGTGGAGGTAAGGAAGAAATATTGACCCTCTGAATTTTAATGTTTTTTGAAAATGAAGGAGGGGGGATGGGATGGGCTTGAAGGTGGGAGTACTGGGGGTGAGAGGAGGGTGATGTAGGGAAATATCTCACATTTTCAATTTCAAACAAGGACACCATGCAACCATCCTCTGTCACCAGTCTCTCTCTCTACCCTCAGCAGGGTCAGGAAGGACAAGACACCTGGCAGAGAAATTGTGGTGTGTGTGTGTGGCTGTTATAATTCCTCCACAGTCATAAGTAACAGGACTTCCCTCAGACGTCGTTAACAGAAGTTTAATTGAATTATTTCTCTAATATGGAGAATGAAGGTCTGTGGCATCTCTGTCCCTTCACCCTTCCTCCTCCCCCTTTGTCCTCCATCTCTCTGTCCGTTCATCACCCCCCTTCCTCTCCTCATCCCCTTTTCCCCCTGAAAGCCCAATCTGTCAAGGTTGAATAAAATGCTGGCCGTGTGTGTGTGTGGCAGCGTCTGGGGTCCCAGGGAGAGAGGAGGTGATGGTGACTTTAACCTTCATCTCTCCCCTCTCTTCTTCCCCTCCTCCTCCTCTCCCTCCTTCCCTCTCTTTCTTTGATGTGTGTAGAGTCGATGGGTAATCAGCCTCCATCAGGCCAGGCCTCATTTCCCCTCACACTGCCCCATTAGGGACACACACACACACGTTCTGGAGCATGCTGATAAGGACAATAATCTTACCCTGGCATACACTCTGCCTCTATCCCTCCCTCTATTCTCTCTGTCCTCTTCCACCTCTGGCTTGTCCCCTCCTATCTCTACATTTCTCTCCCTCTATCTCTTTCTGAGTGAGACAAACCGAGAGACAGCCAGAGAAACCGGGAGAAAGCCAGAGAAACCGGGAGCCAGTTAGAGTAACCGGGAGACAGTCAGAGAAACAGAGAGCCAGTCAGACAAACAGAGAGCCAGTCAGACAAACAGAGAGCCAGTCAGACAAACAGAGAGCCAGTCAGACAAACAGAGAGCCAGTCAGAGAAACAGAGAGCCAGTCAGAGAGAGAGCCAGTCAGACAAACAGAGAGCCAGACAGACAAACAGAGAGCCAGTCAGACAAACAGAGAGCCAGTCAGACAGACCATCAGACAAATTGAGAGCCAGACAGACAAACAGAGAGACAGTCAGATAAACAGTCAGACAAACAGGGAGACAGTCAGACAGACTGTCCCTCTGTCCTCATTAACAATCCAATCAGATCCACATGGGCATCAGATACATTTATTGTTTATTCCCTTCCAGTCTCAAGGAGTCAATTTAACACACACACACACGCACGCACACACACACGCACACACACACACACGCACGCACGCACACACACACACGCACGCACACACACGCGCACACACACACCTTATAGGAGAAACCCAGAGCTGTGCAAGTCTCATAATGTTCCTCTTTAAAAAGGACAAGTTGTCTATTATTCACATCCATGCTCATTTCCTGATCATTTCCCATTGGCCATTATGTCTCTAATAACAAGGAGTGTTCAGTATCTGCTACTCAGCTTATTGTTTCCAGTCCTCTACTGAGATAGTCCTCTAACAGAACAGACAATATACAGCAGCTAGTTTCCCCTGCATGAGGAGAAACCTTTATAGTGCACTGTTGGTCAAAAATAGTGTACTATAAAGGAATAGGGTGCCATTTGGGATGCCTACCTAAAAATTGTCTATGCATAGCCAGTGCAGCTCTTTCCACAATGGCCACTTATGATGCTGATGCTAGTTCAGATGGGCAACTCTTGTGAGGATCCAAAATAAAATAATGCCTAGTAATCATAATCATCATTCATATAAGCGTCAACATCCCTCTCTCTCAGACAGAGGGCCACACACTCCACAAACAGACCCAGGCTAATTTGGGATGAAAATAAAATAGTGAGTGGCAATATTTTGTAGGTGTACCACCGATTTCTAGAAGACCACACACACAGATACACACACATGTATAAGTGAAACACACACTGTCAGCCAGTCGAAACTACACATTCATTTAGTAAACTAAGGGTAGTTGTGTCAAATGAGCTTCCTGTGTAGAACATTCATGTAAGAGCCTGTGTCTAGTGTAAGTGTGTGAAGACGTCTGAATAATCCCTCCACAGAGCTAGAGAGAGGTAAAAACAGATCAAAGACAAGCTTAACCTCTGGAAAACCTCACTGGTTTTTCAACAACAACAAATGATCATTCCCATCGTTGTTTCCAGGGGACTCTTTCACCGTCGCGCAGCTGCCTTAGTTTGGGCCTGGGAGTCCTTTAAAGGCCTGTGGTTTCACTTTTAATGACTGTACTCTGTGTGTGAGTCTATATGTGTGTGTGTGTGTGTGTGTGTGTGTGTGTGTGTGTGTGTGTGTGTGTGTGTAATAATGCGTGTGTGTGTGTTGGTGCATAAAAGCAGTGTATTTTTGACTGTGACAGCGATACCACTAACAAGCCAAGCTCTGCCTCATTAAAATGTAGAATCCTGAGAGAGAGAAAAAGAGAGAGAGAGACAGAGACAGTGTAATGTTTACTGCTCATTTTTTATTGTTTATTTCACTTTTATTTATTATCTATTTCACTTGCTTTGGCAAAGTAAACATATGTTTCCCATGCCAATAAAGCCCCTTGGATTGAATTGAAATGAGAGAGAGAAGGAAAGAGAGAAGGAAAGAGTGGCTGCACACCTCAATGTTTCTCTTTGAATAGACTGAGAGGGAAAGAGACAGAGGTCTGAGGAAAGATGATGTTATGTGTTCAGCCATTATCTTTATCACAGTGAAATCCCTCCTTCTCTCTCTCTCTGTCACATGTAGGTTTTGTTTAGCCAACACTGGCTTCCATGTCTCAACTATTTTTTTTTTTTTTTTCTTTTTGACCTTTATTTTTCTAGGCAATGACGGCCTAGGAACAGTGGGTTAACTGCCTGTTCAGGGGCAGAACGATGTCTCAACTATCTGGCTTCCACGTCTCAACTATCTGGCTTCCATGTCTCAACTATCTGGCCTACAGTCTAAACTATCTGGCCTACAGTCTAAACTATCTGGCCTACAGTCTCAACTATCTGGCCTACAGTCTAAACTATCTGGCCTACAGTCTCAACTATCTGGCCTACAGTCTAAACTATCTGGCCTACAGTCTAAACTATCTGGCCTACAGTCTCAACTATCTGGCTTCCATGTCTCAACTATCTGGCCTACAATCTCAACTATCTGGCCTACAGTCTAAACTATCTGGCCTACAGTCTAAACTATCTGGCCTACAGTCTAAACTATCTGGCCTACAGTCTAAACTATCTGGCCTACGGTCTCAACTATCTGGCTTCCATGTCTCAACTATCTGGCCTACAGTCTCAACTATCTGGCCTACAGTCTAAACTATCTGGCCTACAGTCTCAACTATCTGGCCTACAGTCTAAACTATCTGGCCTACAGTCTCAACTATCTGGCCTACAGTCTAAACTATCTGACCTACAGTCTAAACTATCTGGCCTACAGTCTAAACTATCTGGCCTACAGTCTCAACTATCTGGCCTACAGTCTAAACTATCTGGCCTACAGTCTAAACTATCTGGCCTACGGTCTCAACTATCTGGCTTCCATGTCTCAACTATCTGGCCTACAGTCTCAACTATCTGGCCTACAGTCTAAACTATCTGGCCTTCAGTGACAACTTTAAACATAAAAGTGGAGAGAAAAAAAACTATTTGGATTTATTATCAAACTGGAACTCAGAGAGACAACAATAACTATCAATATTACTACAATACTCTCCATGTTACAAGGCACTGTACGAGCGCAGGCACCCGCACACACACGCACACACGCCACTAACCACAAACGACGCGCAAACTCAAAATAGATATAGCACATGGTACACAGTCATACAGTGATCAGAGACAATGATATGGCTTCATAACTGAACCCATCCAAAACAACAGCCAAACAAGGAAGAGATGTCTGGCATTAGAGTTCAGGGGTCAGGGAACAGGGTTTAGAGGTCAGCGGGAGGTCAGGTGAGAGGCGAAGCGTCCTTGGTCTGTTGTATCTCTGTAGCGAGGTGGTTGATCCTACCTGACCAGTAGATCTCTCTGTCCTGCAACTGTACTGATAGTTCTCCCACCCTCCTCACCCAGTAGGCCTCATTCACAGCCTGGGCCTCGCCTGGCTCACGCGGCCCAGCTACGCTCAACTCTGCTCGGGTCAGGGCACTATCCTTCTCCCCTGGCCTGGGACTGGGGCTGTGGCTGGAGGGGTGGTGAAGAGGGGAAGGGGAAAGGTGGGAGGCAGGGGGAGTGTATACTGTGTTTCTATCCAGAAAGGGGGAGAGGGAGGGAAGGGAGGAGGAGGACCTGTGGGTGAGGGAGAGGGGAAGGAGGGAGGTACCCCTCCGGTGGTTGGTTGGCGGTAGCAGTCGCTCCACTCGTCTGCGCTCTGCTCTCTCCTCCTCCAGCTGCCGACGCAATCTCTTGTTCTCTCCTCCCAGAGCACTCAGCTAGGGGAAAGAGAGAGAGAGAGTTTGAGAGACAGAGATATATAGTTTGAGAAAGAGAAAGAGAGAGAGAGAGTTTGAGAGAGAGGGTGAGAGAAAATAAGAGAGGGGAATGTGGAGGGTAGAAGAGAGGAAAGGTGTTAAATGTTCCTGAGAGCTGTCATCATGGTGTTGATGTAACCAGAAAACAACCCTAAGGAGATGAGAGAAATGGGTTTACAACACACTGTCAACACAAAACTCATCAGGCATGGTCAGAGTGGAACTGGGCTCCAAAAACAATCATATCCAAAACTTGAGATTGTTTTTTGTACGTAGCTGGCAAGTTTAAGGTGTGTTTTGGTTTTGGTAGGTAAGATGCATGTCAATGTGTGAGATCTGCAATGACACAGTGATCAGAGAGAGAGGAGCTGGCTGGCTGATTCCTGGTTATTTTGAGCTGTACGGTAAAGCAGACAGAGATGAAAAACAGACATATGGACAGAGAGAGAGTCTGTAGTGACAGTGACACTCATCCCCATCTGTTCCTCAGAAATTAGGAGTTTTGCACAACCCAACAGCCCAGTAAAAAACACTGCAGTACACATTGTGCTCTTCTGTTGCATGGGCAATGACGTCAGAGGCTGAAACAATTGTGTTCATTGTTAGCAGCAACAAACAATTGTTGTTGTAATTTCGCGTATGTGGATTTTTCACCATTAAGGATTCTTTCACCATTATGAATGCATTAATTGTAAGTTGCTCTGGATAAGAGTGCTTGGTAAATGACTAAAATGTAAATGTAATGTGTATTTGAATATTTGTTACTTAAATAATTATTTTCTGTGTATTTGAGCATTTTCAACTAATGTGGTCCGAATTAACTACTTCAACTAGAAGTATTTTAAAGTACTTTTAAAGCATTTCAGATAAATAGCCTACTATTTGAAAGTATTTTAAATACTTATTTCAAATATTATTTTCAAATATCTAGGTTAAATGCACAGCAGTGTATTTGAGTCAGTGTATTTTAGTATTTTCCATTACATGACAATACTTTCAAAGTGTTTTTCCAAATCCATTCCAAAATTCAACTACTTGTCTGAATACTTACTTCGAAATGTACAGTCGTGGCCAAAGGTTTTGAGAATGACACAAATATTAATTTCTGCAAAGTTTGCTGCTTCAGTGTCTTTAGATATTTTTGTCAGATGTTACTATGGAATACTGAAGTATAATTACAAGCATTTCATAAGTGTCAAAGGTTTTTATTGACAATTACATGAAGTTGATGCAAAGAGTCAATATTTTTTCAAGGCATGCTGTCAATTAACTTCTGGGCCACATCCTGACTGATGGCAGCCCATTCTTGCATAATCAATGCTTGGAGTTTGTCAGAATTTGTGGGTTTTTGTTTGTCCACCCGCCTCTTGAGGAGTGACCACAAGTTCTCAATGGGACTAAGGTCTGGGGAGTTTTCTGGCCATGGACCCAAAATATCGATGTTTTGTTCCCCGAGCCACTTAGTTATCACTTTTGCCTTATGGCAAGGTACTCTATCATGCTGGAAAAGGCATTGTTTGTCACCAAACTGTTCCTGGATGGTTGGGAGAAGTTGCTCTCAAAGGATGTGTTGGTACCATTCTTTATTCATGGCTGTGTTCTTAGGCAAAATTGTGAGTGAGCCCACTCCCTTGGCTGTTGGCCCACACAATAATGGTCTCCGGATGCTTTAGTATTGGCATGACACAGGACTGATGGTAGCGCTCACCTTGTCTTCTCCGGACAAGCTTTTTTCCGGATGCCCCAAACAATCGGAAAGGGGATTCATCAGAGAAAATGACTTTACCCCAGTCCTCAGCAGTCCAATCCCTATACCTTTTGCAGAATATCAGTCTGTCCCTTATGTTTTCCTGGAGAGAAGTGGCTTCTTTGCTGCCCTTCTTGACACCAGGCCATCCTCCAAAAGTCTTCGCCTCACTGTGCGTGCAGATGCACTCACACCTGCCTGCTGCTATTCCTGAGCAAGCTCTGTACTGGTGGTGCCCCGATCCCGCAGCTAAATCAACTTTAGGAGACGGTCCTGGCGCTTGCTGGACTTTCTTGGGCGCCCTGAAGCCTTCTTCACAACAATTGAACTGCTATCCTTGAAGTTCTTGATGATCCGATAAATGGTTGATTTAGGTGCAATCTTACTGGCAGCAATATCCTTGTCTGTGAAGCCCTTTTTGTGCAAAGCAATGATGACAGCACGTGTTTCCTTGCAGGAAACCATGGTTGACAGAGGAAGAACAATGATTCCAAGCACCACCCTCCTTTTGAAACTTCCAGTCTGTTATTTGAACTCAATCAGCATGACAGAGTGATATCCAGCCTTGTCCTCGTCAACACTCACACCTGTGTTAACGAGAGAATCACTGACATGATGTCAGCTGGTCCTTTTGTGGCAGGGCTGAAATGCAGTGGAAATGTTTTTCGGGGATTCAGTTTATTTGCATGGCAAAGAGGGACTTTGCAATTCGTCTGATCACTCTTCATGACGTTCTGGAGTATATGCAAATTGCCATCATAAAAACTGAGGCAGCAGACTTTGTGAAAATTGATATTTGTGTCATTCTCAAAACTTTTGGCCACGACTGTATGTGAAAGCAATTGACATAATTTGAAACAGTTTTTGAACCTAGGTCTGACACACACAGTAACATTTCCGTTACCTCTCTGTACTCTAGCCAGTGGTTCCTAACCTTCTTTGATGGGGTAAACATTCTGTGGCACACCTAAACTTTTCCTAATGTATATAGTGGTAATGACCATCTCATCTGATCAATACTGAAAATCATCAAATTCCTGTGACCCAAAAAATTCATAGATTAAATTAATTTAAATAGGTTTATTTCAACTATTTTCATAGTTCCTTACTCAAGACGGTTCATTTGTGTGTACCCCTTTAAGAGCGTCTCGTAAATATCCAATAGAAAGAAAATCATGTATTTCCTATCTCCGGTAAAATAGGTCTTACTTTTGAACGTAAAGGTTTAGAGATTAGCGGTTTGAAAAGGTTTTCTGCATTTTAAAATGGGCTGGCGCAGCGGTCTAAGGCACTGCATCTCAGTCCTTGAGGCGTCACTCCAGATACCCTGGTTCGAATCCAGGACGTATCACAACCGGTCATGATTGGGAGTATCATAGGGCGGCGCACAATTGGCCCAGCGTCATTCGGGTTTGGCCGGTGTAGATAATAATTTGTTCTTAACTGACTTGCCTAGTTAAATAAATAAAAATTTACATAACATTTTTACTTGCTATGACTGTGATACTGTATGTTATTGTTTAACTACCTTAGTTGACTACCTTAATTAAGTCACTCTGGGTAAGAGTGTCTGCTAAATGACCAAAATGTAAATGTTTATGTGAAAATGAACTGCAAAGCACACAGGGTATTATTTTTGGCCTTGTTATGGGGTCATGTCTAGATGGGATACAGCTTAACCTAATTATCCTAACCTGCTACGCTCTTATCACACCCTAGTGCCTTCAGACTTCTGATCCAGGGTGAAAGGGGAACAAAATGGTATAGAAAATACAAATTACAGCTCTCAAAAGCGTCTTGTTACAAAATACTCAGAAGTAATTGAAATACATATTTCAAATACATAAACAGAAATACTGCCCATCTCTGGTGCCAGCACCACTGGTGTTCCAAAGCCAAAATCCCATGTTCATTTTGTCACGTTTACAAGTGAGTAAAAAAAGTTTTGCGGCACTCCTGAGAGTTTCTCAAGGCACACCAGTGTGACGCGGAACCCCTGAGAGTTTCTCAAGGCACACCAGTGTGACGCGGAACCCCTGAGAGTTTCTCAAGGCACACCAGTGTGACGCGGAACCCCTGAGAGTTTCTCAAGGCACACCAGTGTGACGCGGAACCCCTGAGAGTTTCTCAAGGCACACCAGTGTGACGAGGAACCCCTGAGAGTTTCTCAAGGCACACCAGTGTGGCCGGAACCCCTGAGAGTTTCTCAAGGCACACCAGTGTGGCGGAACCCCTGAGAGTTTCTCAAGGCACACCAGTGTGACGCTGAACCCCTGAGAGTTTCTCAAGGCACACCAGTGTGACGAGGAACCCCTGAGAGTTTCTCAAGGCACACCAGTGTGACGGAACCCCTGAGAGTTTCTCAAGGCACACCAGTGTGACGAGGAACCCCTGAGAGTTTCTCAAGGCACACCAGTGTGACGAGGAACCCTGAGAGTTTCTCAAGGCACACCAGTGTGACGCGAACCCTGAGAGTTTCTCAAGGCACACCAGTGTGACGAGGAACCCCTGAGAGTTTCTCAAGGCACACCAGTGTGACGAGGAACCCTGAGAGTTTCTCAAGGCACACCAGTGTGACGCGGAACCCCTGAGAGTTTCTCAAGGCACACCAGTGTGACGCGGAACCCCTGAGAGTTTCTCAAGGCACACCAGTGTGACGCTGGAACCCCTGAGAGTTTCTCAAGGCACACCAGTGTGACGAGGAACCCCTGAGAGTTTCTCAAGGCACACCAGTGTGACGCGGAACCCCTGAGAGTTTCTCAAGGCACACCAGTGTGACGAGGAACCCTGAGAGTTTCTCAAGGCACACCAGTGTGACGAGGAACCCCTGAGAGTTTCTCAAGGCACACCAGTGTGACGCGAACCCCTGAGAGTTTCTCAAGGCACACCAGTGTGACGAGGAACCCCTGAGAGTTTCTCAAGGCACACCAGTGTGACGCTTGGAACCCCTGAGAGTTTCTCAAGGCACACCAGTGTGACGCGGAACCCCTGAGAGTTTCTCAAGGCACACCAGTGTGACGAGGAACCCTGAGAGTTTCTCAAGGCACACCAGTGTGACGCGGAACCCCTGAGAGTTTCTCAAGGCACACCAGTGTGACGAGGAACCCTGAGAGTTTCTCAAGGCACACCAGTGTGACGCTTGAACCCCTGAGAGTTTCTCAAGGCACACCAGTGTGACGCTGAACCCCTGAGAGTTTCTCAAGGCACACCAGTGTGACGAGGAACCCTGAGAGTTTCTCAAGGCACACCAGTGTGACGAGGAACCCCTGAGAGTTTCTCAAGGCACACCAGTGTGGCGGAACCCCTGAGAGTTTCTCAAGGCACACCAGTGTGGCCTTGGAACCCCTGAGAGTTTCTCAAGGCACACCAGTGTGGCGGAACCCCTGAGAGTTTCTCAAGGCACACCAGTGTGGACCTTGGAACCCCTGAGAGTTTCTCAAGGCACACCAGTGTGACGAGGAACCCTGAGAGTTTCTCAAGGCACACCAGTGTGACGCGGAACCCCTGAGAGTTTCTCAAGGCACACCAGTGTGACGAGGAACCCTGAGAGTTTCTCAAGGCACACCAGTGTGGCCTTGGAACCCCTGAGAGTTTCTCAAGGCACACCAGTGTGACGCGGAACCCCTGAGAGTTTCTCAAGGCACACCAGTGTGACGCCGGAACCCCTGAGAGTTTCTCAAGGCACACCAGTGTGACGAGGAACCCTGAGAGTTTCTCAAGGCACACCAGTGTGACGCGGAACCCCTGAGAGTTTCTCAAGGCACACCAGTGTGGACGGAACCCCTGAGAGTTTCTCAAGGCACACCAGTGTGACGAGGAACCCTGAGAGTTTCTCAAGGCACACCAGTGTGACGCGGAACCCCTGAGAGTTTCTCAAGGCACACCAGTGTGACGCGGAACCCCTGAGAGTTTCTCAAGGCACACCAGTGTGACGCGGAACCCCTGAGAGTTTCTCAAGGCACACCAGTGTGACGAGGAACCCCTGAGAGTTTCTCAAGGCACACCAGTGTGACGCGGAACCCCTGAGAGTTTCTCAAGGCACACCAGTGTGGCTGGAACCCCTGAGAGTTTCTCAAGGCACACCAGTGTGGCCTTGGAACCCCTGAGAGTTTCTCAAGGCACACCAGTGTGACGCGGAACCCCTGAGAGTTTCTCAAGGCACACCAGTGTGACGAGGAACCCCTGAGAGTTTCTCAAGGCACACCAGTGTGACGCGGAACCCCTGAGAGTTTCTCAAGGCACACCAGTGTGACGCGGAACCCCTGAGAGTTTCTCAAGGCACACCAGTGTGATGCGGCACACCGGTTGAAAACCACTGTTCTAGACATCTCTCCTCCCCTATCCCTCCATCCTATCCCTCGTTCACAGGAAAGACAGACAGACGGCAGTATTGGGACTATTAGGAAATATGTCTATCAGATGTGCGGCTTCCAATCTTTCTATTAATGTGCGTGTTTGACCTCAAACTGAAATCTTACTCCCTTCCTTCTCTCACCTCTTGATGATTCCTCAGATCTGAAACAGCCTGAATAGGTTGAAGAAATAAGGTGTAAACTCTTTCCACCTATCCTGTATATCCACAGATCCAGTAGAATCTAAGACCAACCTTATCTGTAGCCCTGCAAAAAGCCATATCCCCTGCCATGTCCAAAACCTCAGCCTCAGCCATATCTCCAACCCACAGTTTAAATCTAGTAATACCTTCTTGTGAAAATGTCTCCTCCCCCGCCCCGCCCAGCCCAAATCAAACCACAGTTATGTGTCTGTGAAAACACACTATGATGTAAATTAACTAATTAATTAGAACATTCTTGGGGACATGTTTAATTTCTTTACAAAGACTGGATGTTTGCTAATTAAAAATCACTGCATGAGTCTCTAACACTGAACTGCCTCTGTCTAGGTGGGTAGAGTGTGTGCGCGTGTGTGATTGGTTTAGCTGATCATAGGCTTAAACCCACTGGTGACCAGTGTGAAGGCTGTCTACTACTCTTAGCAGAAGCAATAACAACACATTCAATATCCAAATGAAGAAAGGAGATTAGCTATTATTCTGAGCCACTAATCTATGGAAATTAAACATGTGTTATTCTATGGAGATTAGACAGCTATAATGGAGCTTCATCTGGAGTTCTCTAGCTGCAGAATGAAGTAAGACATTTCATTAGTCTTTTGACAGGGACATGGATAGGCGTGTGTGTGGCAGATGGCGGGCTGGTGAAATTGAGTGGGAGGTTGCTTGTTTGTCTAGGTGTGTGTTGGCGTCCTCATTAAGTGTTCTGTGTAGGAGTGGACGGCTGGATCGATATGTGTAATGATTCACACAGCAGATTAAGAGGTGTCTGAGACCCAGGCTATTAAACACAAAACACACACAACGAGATGTCTGAGACCCAGGCTATTACACACAAAACACACACAATGAGGTGTCTGAGACCCAGGCTATTACACACAAAACACACACAATGAGGTGTCTGAGACCCAGGCTATTACACACAAAACACACACAATGAGGTGTCTGAGACCCAGGCTATTACACACAAAACATACACAATGAGGTGTCTGAGACCCAGGCTATTAAACACACACAGTGAGGTGTCTGAGACCCAGGCTATTAAATACAAAAACACACACAGTGAGGTGTCTGAGACCCAGGCTATTAAACACACACAATGAGGTGTCTGAGACCCAGGCTATTAAACACAAAACACACACAATGAGGTGTCTGAGACCCAGGCTATTAAACACACACAATGAGGTGTCTAAGACCCAGGCTATTAAACACACACAATGAGGTGTCTGATTCCCAGGCTATTAAACACAAAACACACACAATGAGGTGTCTGAGACCCAGGCTATTAAACACACACAATGAGGTGTCTGAGACCCAGGTTATTAAACACACACAATGAGGTGTCTGAGACCCAGGCTATTAAACACACACAATGAGGTGTCTGAGACCCAGGCTATTAAACACCTGACCTATTAGCAGAACACCTTATTGGATCACCCCCCAAAACAACAGACACTCCACAGATGATATTCCGCTGAAACTAGGCTACATGTGGTTGCTACCCTTTCAGAATCAGGATCCTGTCACACACTGAAGGTCCAATAGGTTCTCCACTGTACTAACCTGTCACACACTGAAGGTCCAATAGGTTCTCCACTGTACTAACCTGTCACACACTGAAGATCCAATAGGTTCTTCACTGTACTAACCTGTCACACACTGAAGGTCCAATAGGTTCTCCACTGTACTAACCTGTCACACACTGAAGGTCCAATAGGTTCTCCACTGTACTAACCTGTCACACACTGAAGGTCCAATAGGTTCTCCACTGTACTAACCTGTCACACACTGAAGGTCCAATAGGTTCTCCACTGTACTAACCTGTCACACACTGAAGGTCCAATAGATTATCCACTGTACTAACCTGTCACACACTGAAGGTCCAATAGGTTATCCACTGTACTAACCTGTCACACACTGAAGGTCCAATAGGTTCTCCACTGTACTAACCTGTCACACACTGAAGGTCCAATAGGTTCTCCACTGTACTAACCTGTCACACACTGAAGGTCCAATAGGTTCTCCACTGTACTAACCTGTCACACACTGAAGGTCCAATAGGTTCTCCACTGTACTAACCTGTCACACACTGAAGGTCCAATAGGTTCTCCACTGCCACTAGAATAGATATAAAGACTTATAATTCCCCCTGACTCCCCTTACTAATAGTGAGTGCACAACTTTCCTACAACTTCCAACACTCTACCCTTTCCAGCGAGTCAAGGAAATGTAATGAAAGTAAAGGACAGTAATGTTACGAGTAAAGTAGGAATCCCAGGTTTCAATAGGCCATAAGATATTCATGTTCAAGAAAGGAGTGTATATATTTGGCCTGGCAAAGCAGTTTTATGCGCTGACTGAATGGAAGCTGATAATACATTTTTTACTCAGCTGGTCTCGCGAAGAAATGACCAGTCCTCACTGTCCGAATCAAGACGGAGTACCAATGTATCCGACACAAGACCAAGACGCTCAATATGTGATATTGAGACTGGATTTGAGTATTACAACACTGGCTATAGCTATACTAAACAACTCAAGAGCAGAACAGTTGACATGCTGCTGAAACAAAACATTCACAACACCCAGGTGATTGATTCTAGAAGCTTTGTTCAAGAAGAGGAAGAGGAGAGAAAATAAACGTTCATCTTCCTGTGGCACGTTGTGGATTTGTTGACCATTTCTCTTGTGAAGTGACAACCCAGATAAACGACGGTGCACTTCTCTTTTGGTCAGGAGATTCTTCTGTTCTTCCTTTCTGTCTTTTATCCCAGCATGCCATTTTTCTTCCCCGTCAGAGAGTGATGGGCTACAACACTATATTGATACTTCCCTCTCTCTCTGGCATGAAAGAGAATCATTTAGTGGTGAAGAAACGTCATCGTTATCTACTGATGTGATTGGTTCTCTCTTTCCTCCCTCTTTCTTTCTCTCTTTCATCAGAGGAAGAGGAAATGGATGTGTGTGTGTTTGATGTCAGACGCTTTAAGGCTTCTTCTTCAGTCTGAACTACACAGCAGGTGGGCTGGTCTGTGTGTATGTGTGTGTGTTGGGCCAGATGGACCCAGTGTGTGTGTGTGTGTGTTCTTACCTGTTTGTTGAGCAAGCCTATAGCCTCCAGGTTGCTTCTCAGTCTGACCTGCATGTACTGGATCCTACTCAGGTTGGTGGTCACAAAGCTCTCCCTCTCCCTGCACACGCACACACACGCACGCACGCACGCACACACACGCACACACACGCACACACACACACAGGAAAGAACACTGTTAAACATTGTTACGCACCGTCTAATGATGACAAAGAAGAGGTTGATAGCGATGATAATGATGAAGATAGAAAATTATACAGATGATATATAATACAAACAATTTTGTTGTCTAACCTCTGTTTTCTCCATAGCAGAGTTGAAAAGTATAAAGCTGATATTTCAATGATAAACATACGCACTAACTAAGGCTTCAGTATAACCATGTGCACTTGTCGGGGCAAAGAACAACAAATTGGCAAACAACTTGATAAAGCACATCAAAATAAGTTCTGAACATAGATGGAGGACGGAGCTAAATGGAGTCCAGAATTCATTAAATCATATATAAGACATTTAACAATTTATTTACATTTTTGGGAAATTAAAAACAAATGTTCCCTCTGATATCTCCAGTTCCTCGGAGACTGAGTGAGGAATGTCCATTAAATTAACGACGTACAGTAAAATAATGGTTGCCTGTACTGACTCTGTGTGTGTGTGTGTGTGTGTGTGTTTCAGTACTCTCCCAGTCATGCGCTGTGGCTTTCATGCACCGATGGGTCCAGTTAGGAGGGTAGTAACATTAGCATGCAAGCCTTGTAAATAGTTTTACTAGCCCTCTCGTCAAGCCAAGACTCCTTAGCCTATTAGACTACTGTAGTGGACCCCAATCTTCATTTTCTTGTCAAGAGGAACTAAGGGTCTGTATCTCATGTTGATAAAGAGCAGTGAATGAAAAGGCAGGGGATCATGCTTGACTTGTTTAACGTAGTCATCATATTGCTAACGAATAACAATCTCCATACGCACGCGTGCGAGTGAGCGAACACGTGAACACACACACACCCTATTAGCAACAACGTAAAGAAGAAGCCAAGATGCTAGGAGCCCATTATGAAGATGAACATAGATCAGAAGTCACAGCGATACGTCTCTGAAATGTAGTCTCATGAACCACATCGACCTGCTTTATATCAATCAATATTAAAAAGCTCATTGGGGTAGAGACACGGGCACATATAGGCCAATAATGACTTACACTTAAAACAACAATAGTCCTTCATTAGAGAAGAACTGCATATGGAACCCTACTGTACCTTCTCCAGGGTAATATGGAAGTCAAGCTGTTTTAAATACCTATATGGGACACGTATTACCTGTGATAAACATGTACGTGAATAACTAATATGTTTTGTCACAGAATAGCACACAGGAGAGGGAGCACCCCCCTATCCACATCGAGGGGACAGTAGTGGAGAAGGTGGAAAGTTTTAAGTTCCTCGGCGTACACATCACGGACAAACTGAATTGGCCCACCCACACAGACAGCGTGGTGAAGAAGGCGCAACAGCGCCTCTTCAACCTCAGGAGGCTGAAGAAATTTGGCTTGTCACCAAAATCACTCACAAACTTTTACAGATGCACAATCGAGAGCATCCTGTCGGGCTGTATCACCGCCTGGTACGGCAACTGCTCCGCCCACAACCGTAAGGCTCTCCAGAGGGTAGTGAGGACTGCACAACGCATCACCGGGGTTAAACTACCTGCCCTCCAGGACACCTACACCACCCGATGTCACAGAAAGGCCAAAAAGATCATCAAGGACAACAACCACCCGAGCCACTGCCTGTTCACCCGCTATAATCCAGAAGGCGAGGTCAGTACAGGTGCATCAAAGCTGGGACCGAGAGACTGAAAAACAGCTTCTACCTCAAGGCCATCAGACTGTTAAACAGCCATCACTAACATTGAGTGGCTGCTGCCAACATACTGACTTAAATCTCTAGCCACTTTATACATAGGAATTGGATGTAACAAATGTATCACTAGCCACTTTAAACAATTTTGTATATAATGTTTACGTATCCGACATACTCATATCAAATGTATACACTGTACTCTAAACCATCTACTGTATCTTGCCTATGCCGTTCGGTCATCGACCCAAATCTCTAGCCACTTTAATAATTATAATTGGGTGGAATAATGTATCACTAGCCACTTTAAACAATGCCATTTATATAATGTTTACATATCCTACATATATATATATATATATATATATATATATATATATATATATATATGTGTGTATATACTGTACTCCATACCATCTACTGCATCTTGCCTATGCCGGTCAGCCATCGCTCATCCATATATTTATATGTACATACTCGTATTCATTCCTTTACTCTTGTGTGTATAAGGTAGTTGTTGTGAATTTGTTAGATTACTTGTTAGATACTACTGCATGGTCGGAACTAGAAGCACAAGCATTTCGCTACACTCGCATTAACATCTGCTAACCATGTGTATGTGACAAATAAAATTGGATTTGATTTGATCTGCATGGATGTTGGGTTATTCATAATGGTTAACATCCATGCATATCATGTGATTTGTTATATGTGATTAATAAGCTGTTTGTGTTATCAGAAATATAAATAAAGCTAATACCTCTTCAAAACTGTGAGTTTAACAATGTCCACAGAAACCCTCTGTTATCTTCATGTTTTCCCAACATGTTGTTTTGGTTTTAACCAGAGCCTTCATCAGGTTGTAAAACATCTCATCAACACAGAGAAAGAGGAGGCTGAGGCTGGTAGATTTATGTTCACACACTTAAACCAGTGGAACACGCTTAGTTGCTGTGTGTTTGGCACTGGGCCTGTATACACTTACGTGTATTTGTTTGTGTGTGTAAGTGTCAGTGTGTGTGTGTTTGTATGTGTGTGTGAAAGTGTAATTATAGGCCTAACCCAATCAGTGTGTGTATAATTACAGTCATTAGTGTTGGAGACAAGCTGACATCGCCACAGAACAAACACGAGTTCGCTCTCCCTCTCTCTCTCCCCGCCCTTCTCTCTCTCTCTCCCCCATCTCTCTCTCTTTCTCTCCAGTCCCCCTCTCTCTCCCGTCCCGCTCTCCCTCTCCCTCCCTCTAATCCTCATCTGTAATGACTGTGGTGCTAATTAAGAACATGATGGTATTGGTGGTAATTTAACGACCTTCTGGCTCCGCTGAGAGACTGGAGCTGACAGACAGATGTGACACAAGTGCCCCTAGCTGTTTTAGTGCTGCTGGAGGGGAAACTCTGTAACACAGAATGAGAGACAGAGACAGAGAGAGACAGATAGAGGGAGAGAGAGAGAGGAAGCGAGATAGCGAGAAAGAGTGGGAGAGAGAGAAATCTATTTAAGGCCTAGTTTCACTCTTTCCTCTCATCTTCTCTCCTGCCCTTTCAGACTGAAGAAGAGCTTTCAGGGGTTTTAGTCTCCTTGCTCACTGCTTCTCTTATATCCTTCACATCCTGCATGCTTCACTCTATAGCCAGAGGACTCCTGATATCTACATGTGTGAGAAGTAGGATTTTTTGTCTGTGGTCTAGTACTGTCTTTTTGCTAGCTAGGGCCATCTACTTTAAGTCCTGCTTGTCTTCCCAGTGGCCTACTTGGTGCGTGAACTGCTGACTGCTCATCATTTTCAGATAGTTGTTGACACATCAACCAGGATCAAGGGGCAGGGCAACTTGTTTTGGTAATCAGAGGCTGTATTGGGGGAGGAGTGGTTTCACTTCTACTAGGCAATCAGCAATTAGTGCAGGGAAGTGTTCTCTCCACCTCTACTAGTCAATGAGGAATGAGTGTTAGTTCTTCAGTCTCCCCTTGTTTCTCAGTGGCAGCTAAAAGCGGCGGTCATGTTGCGAAACTAAGACTGCTCTGCCGAGTTATTAAGAAAGAGAGGGAGGCTCCACACCACTCTCTCACTTGAGTATCTTACCTAGTTGTTTACAGATTCTCATTTTGCTCTTTTGTAGCTTTGTCAACTGTGTGTGTGTTTTCTATACCTGTCCGCACCTCTCCCTGTAGGCTTTACAGACGCTCCCCACCCCTTGGTTGTACCTTGCGGGAACAACCCATGTGAAATTCCGGGTCTCTGGCAGCTTTTGAAGTTCATCTCACCCTATGCTGCACTTCAGTCCCTTGACTTTACTGCCCTGACCTGGATCCCCCCAGAGAACACTGCTACTCCAGCTGCTGTTTCTTCATCTGACTATGTTTTCTCTCATAGTCCGAGAGCATCTGGTCGTCGTAGCGGTGGCACAGGTCTACTCATTTGTCCTAAGTGGAGATTTTCTCTTTTCTCCCTCTCTTTCTCCTCATTTGAATTCCATGCTGTCACTGTCACTTGTCCACTCAAGCTTAACAGTATGCCCACCAGGTGCCCTTGGAGAGTTCCTTAATGAGTTGGACACCTTGATAAGCTCATTTCCTGACGATGGCTCACCGCTCTTAGTACTTGGCGACTTCAACCTCCCGACGTCTGCTTTCGATTCATTTCTTTCCACTTCTCACCCTTTCCCAATCCCCTCCCACTCACAAGGCAGGCAATGCACTTGGCCTCATCTTTACTAGAGTCTGCTTGCCTACTAATCTCACTGCAACCCTCCTCCAGGTCTCTGACCACTACTTTCCTTTTCTGTCTACCTTTCCTCCAACCCTAGTCACCCTATGCAGATGGTCATGCGCCGTCACAATCTTCGCTCTCTCTCCCACTACTCTCCTATACTATCCTATAATCTCTCCCTTCTGCTAAATCCTTCTCCCTCCTGTCTCCTGATTCTGCCACTCCTCCCTTTCCGTATCCTATGACTCGCACTGTCCCCTTTCCTCCCGGCTGGGTCTGCCCTTGACCTCGTTCTCCCCTCTCTCCAGATGACATCCTGCAACTAGTGAGGTCTGGTTGCCCGACAACCTGCCTGCTCAGCCCATCCCCTCCTCCCTTCTCCAGACCATCTCTGGAGACCTTCTCCCATTCCTCACTGGCCTCACCAATTCATCCCTGACCACTGGCTGCATCCCCTCTGACTTCAAAATCCCCTCAAGAAACCAACCTTCGACTCTTCTGACGTAAAACACTATAGACCTGTATCCCTTTCTTTTCTTTACAAAACACTTGCGTGCAGTCTCTGATCAACTTTCTCACTATCTTTCTCAGCACAATCTGCTTCAACCTAACCAGTCAGGCTTCAAGACTGGTCACTCAACCGAGAATGCTCTTCTCTGTCACGGACGCTGCAAACGCCGACTCTCTTCTCTGTTCTCATCCTCCTAGATCTATCTTCTGCCTTCAACACCACGAACCGTCAGATCCTCCTCTCCACCCTCTCAGGGCTGGGCGTCTCAGGCTCTGCACACTCTTGGATTGCATCCTACCTGGCAGGTGGATCCTACCAGGTGACGTGGAAAGGATATATGTCTGCATCATGTACTATCACTACTGGTGGGCTCGGTTCTAGGCCAGGGCTCGGTTCTAGGCCCTCTTCTCTCTATACACGGTCTCTGCTATCATTACTATGTGGATGACACTCAACTACTTTTCTTCTGACACCAGGTGGCGACACATCTCTGCGTGCCTGGCAGATATCTAACTTGGATGTCGCCCCACCACTTCAAGCTCAACCTCGACAAGACGGAATTGCTCTTCCTCCCGGGGAAGGCCTGCCTGCTCAAATACCTCTATCACGGTTGACAATTCCACAGCGTCCCCCTCCCAGAGTGCAAAGAACCTTGGCGTGACCCTGGACAACACCTTGTCATTCTCTGCCAATATTAAAGCAGTGACATCCGTAGAGTAGGACCCTACCTCACACAGGAAGCAGTGCAGGTCCTAATCCAGGCACTCGTCCTCTCCCGTCTGGACTACTGCAACTCGCTGTTGACTGGGCTCCCCGCAGGGCCATCAAACCCCTGCAACTTACCCAGACTGCTGCAGCCCACCTGGTTTTCAACCTTCCCAAGTTCTCTCATGTCACCCGGCTCCTCTGCACACTCCACTGGCTTCCAGTCGAGGCTTGCTTCCACTACAAGACCATGGTGCTGGCCTGTGGAGCAGCAAGAGGAACTGCCCCTCCCTACCTTCAGGCTCAAACCCTACACCCCAACCCGAGTACTCTGTTCTGCCAACTCAGGTCTCTTGGCCCTCCCCTCCTATGGGAGGGCAGCTTCCGCTCAGCCCAGTCCAAGCTCTTCTCTGTCCTGGCACCCCAATAGTGGAACCAGATTCTTCCTGAAGCTAGGACAGCAGAGTCCCTGCCAAACTTCCAAAAACATCTGAAACCCTACCTCTTCAATCGTCATCTTATCCTCCTCACTTTGACCCCCTCCCCTACTAGCTCTGACTCTACGATAGAGGAAAAATGTACTTTCTATTCCTGTGATATGTGGATGTCCCACCTAGTTATCTTAAGATAAATACACTAACTGTAAGTCACTCTGGAAAAGAGCATCTGCTAAATGACTAAAATGTAAAAATATCCTCGCCTCTCGTCCCTTCTCACTTCTCCTCCCCTATCATGCTTCCTCTTCTCTCCTCGTTTTCTGTCCAAAATCAATAAATATACAGCTTAATGGGTGAAATGTATAATCCTGCTAAAAGTATATTCTACTACGTAGCCTATATTACACAGCATATATAGTGGTGTAGAGGCTGTATATAGTTAGCTATGTAATCATCATGGAATAACCAATTATTAGAGGGATTTCAGAAAACATTTCTAATAACTGACTCCTCACTACGTTGATCACTGTCATGATTATACCACCGTATCCCTAGAGATTTCCTTCATAAAGCATGATCCTAATCATGTGTAGGCCAATAGGTATATGACAGCCATGCAAATATCACTTCTCATATAGCAAGTATTCAGATTCATATATGCTATGGGGAAATTGTAATAATGGGTTTTTCCATAATAGGAGACAAGATGCAGTGAATGAAGCTGTCTCAGTCTACATTAATATATTCATCCCATCAAAACCCCTCATCTACACATCTATATGAATCTCTTGTCTCTCTGTCTCTGTAGCAATTATTCAGAAAAACAAAGATGTGATTCACCTTTCTGTCTGGGCCCTTAATAATATCATTAAAATGACTGACAGCTTTGAACTGTGTTTGAAACCAATAGGAGTCCAAACAAATTCGATCAGTTTGGAAATAAAGCCTGGTGGTTCGTTAGGGGACAAGGAGGGGGGGGCGTGGTGGAGGGATGCATCGTTAACAAGGGGGACCCAAGGGGTCAAGGTGGGGGGTGATTGGTAATGTGTGTGTGTAGGTTTGGGGGGATTGCTTCAGGCAGGTACCTCTATTGCACCCCCCACCACCATCCCATCTGTCCATCATTCTTTCATCTTCTTAATGAAACTAATAGATTAACCTCTCCACTACAGATGAAACTTAATCTGACAACAATGAGGAGGATGCTGGTCAGAGACTTATCATTGTTAAAGACTCAGCATGATTTTGTTATTCAGTGTGTGTGTGTGGGTAGGTCGCGTCACGTCACACACAGACACAGGTGGCATCGCCTGAGGGTCTTTTAATTGGCAGTACAAAACCCCCCCAAACCCCCCCTCCCTAATGTCATTATCCCATTCACAACTTTTCATTGGTAATAACATAATTAACAGCTGCTGGGGAAGAAGCAGCCTGAGTGTATGAAACACCTGTGTCTAGATGTGATCATGACTACTATGGTGACTGGACCACACACTCACACACACCGTGTCCAGACAGAGAACAGACACACAGACAGTCGGTACTTACTCCTCCTGCTGTTGACCCCGGTCTTGAACCTGGGCCTACGGAAAAAATGACAAGCTAAATATTAATCTAAGCCGACGACAGTCTTATCGGCGCTACGTCCATGTAGAGTTTTGTTCTATTCTATAATATCCTAGACTAATCACTGGCGTTATTCTGACTGAGTTCCAGTCATTAGGGTCATTAGTTTTGAGATGGCCATATGCCTTAGGCACAGACCCACTGCTGACATATCAGACATAGTGATAGGACTCAGATGCTGTTACCATTGTCTGATCAAAGTATTGGGAAATATGACATATTGCAGAGACTAAATGGCATGGGGGGTTAGATCAAAGGCTTCTAAAAGAGACGAGTGGTGGGGGGGTACAAAATGTTAGACACAAACAACTGTGCATATGTCAACTACAGAAATTCTACATCTCTCTCCCACTTTCTCAGTCTAAAACATCTCTCTTCTTCCTCTCATTTACCTTTAAGCGTTCCATCTCTCTCTCCTTCTCCTCCCCCTCATCTCCCAATTTCCTCAGCTCCTCCTCTAGGGCCCTGTTAGCCTCCTGAAGATGTCTGAGAGAGAGAAATAGAGACACAGAGAGAAATAGAGACACAGAGAGAGAGAGAGAGAGAGAGAGAGAGAGAGAGAGAGAGAGAGAGAGAGAGAGAGAGAGAGAGAGAGAGAGAAAAGCGAAAACCATATAGATTTGTGGATGAGAGGAGAGAGACAGAGAAAGGAAACATAAATGAAGGAGATGGAGAGAGGAACACAGTGCACTCAAACCACTGTCTGGCTTTAATGATGTCATTTAGGTGGGATGGCAGGCGAACACGCTGACCCAGACAGACAGACAGACAGACAGACTGGACCTTTGGTACAGAAGGAGAAGACATAGTGAGACAACAGAAGGAAAAAGAGGACTAAGAGGACAGAAGGCTAGAAAGGACAGAAGGTTAGAGAGTACAGAAGTCTAGAGATGACAGAAGGCTAGAGACGACAGAAGGATACAAGGCTAGAGAGGAGAGAAGGCTAGAGATGACAGAAGGCTAGAGAGGACAGAAGGCTAGAGAGGACAGAAGGGTAGAGAGGACAGAAGGATAGAGAGGACAGAAGGATAGAGAGGACAGAAGGGTAGAGAGGACAGAAGGGTAGAGAGGACAGATGAGTAGAGAGGACAGAAGGCTAGAGAGGACAGAAGGATATAGATTACAGAAGGACACAAATATAGAGAGGACAGAAGGATAGAGAGGACGGAAGGATAAATAGGATAGAAGGGTAGAGAGGACCGAAGGATACAAGGATAGACCAGAATAGAAGGATAGAATACAGAGAGGATAGAGATGATAGAAGGGTAGAGACGACAGAAGGATACAAGGATAGAGAGGACAGAAGGATAGAGAGGACAGAAGGATAGAGGAGAGAGAGGATAGAGAGGATAGAATAATATAAATTACATAAGGATACAAGGACAGAGAGGACAGAAGAGTAGAGAGGACGGAAGGATAGAGAGGACAGAATGATAGAGGAGAGAGAGGATAGAATAATATAAATTACATAAGGATACAAGGACAGAGAGGACAGAAGAGTAGAGAGGACGGAAGGATAGAGAGGACGGAAGGACAGAAGGACAAAGAGGACAGAAGGACAGAGAGGATATAAGGGTAGAGATGACAGAAGTATGAAAGGATAGAGAGGACAGAAGGATAAAAGGATAGAGAGGACAGAAGGCTAGAGAGGACAGAAGGGTAGAGAGGACCGAAGGATAGAGGACAGAGAGGTTAGAAGGATAGAGATTACATAAGGATACAAGGACAGAAAGGACAGAAGGGTAGAGGACGGAAGGATAGAGAGGACGGAAGGATAGAGAGGATGGGACAGAAGGATAGAGATGACAGAAGGATAAAAGGATAGAGAGGACAGAAGGGTAGAGAGGACAGAAGGGTAGAGATTACAGAAGGATACAAGGATAGAGAAGACAGAAGGACAGAGAGGACAGAAGGACAGAGAACACAGAAGGACAGAGAGGACAGATGAAAGAAGGATGAAAGGATAGAGAGGACAAAAGGATAAAAGGCTAGATGGGACTGAAGCCAGAAAGGATGAAAGGCTAGAGAGGACAGAAGGCTAGAGAGGACAAAAGGCTAGAGAGGACAAAAGGCTAGAGAGGACAAAATGATAGAGAGGACAGAAGGGTAGAGAGGACCGAAGGATAGAGGACAGAGAGGATAGAGAGGACGGAAGGACAGAAGGATAGAGATGACAGAAGGGTAGAGAGGACCGAAGGATAGAGGACAGAGAGGATAGAGAGGACGGAAGGACAGAAGGATAGAGATGACAGAAGGGTAGAGAGGACCGAAGGATAGAGGACAGAGAGGATAGAGAGGACGGAAGGACAGAAGGATTGAGATGACAGAAGGATAAAGGATAGAGAGGACAGAAGGGTAGAGAGGACAGAAGTGTCAAGATTACAGAAGGATACAAGGATAGAGAGGACAGAAGGACAGAAGGATAGAGAGGACAGAAGGTCAGAGAGGACAGAGAGGACAGAAGCACAAAGAGGACAGAAGGACAGAGAGGACAGAAGGGTAGAGATGACAGAATGATAAAAGGATAGAGATGACAGAAGGGTAAAGAGGACCGAAGGATAGAGGACGGAGAGGATAGAGAGGATAGAAGGATAGAGATTACATACGGATACAAGGACAGAGAGGACAGAAGGATACAAGGATAGAGAGGACAGAAGGATAGAGAGGATGGAAGGATAGAGAGGACAGAGAGGACAGAAGGATAGAGATGACAGAAGGATAAAAGGATAGAGAGGACTGAAGGACAGAGAGGATAAAATGATAGAGAGGACAGAAGGGTAGAGAGGACCGAAGGATAGAGGACAGAGAGGATAGAGAGGACGGAAGGACAGAAGGATAGAGATGACAGAAGGGTAGAGAGGACCGAAGGATAGAGGACAGAGAGGATAGAGAGGACGGAAGGACAGAAGGATAGAGATGACAGAAGGGTAGAGAGGACCGAAGGATAGAGGACAGAGAGGATAGAGAGGACGGAAGGACAGAAGGATTGAGATGACAGAAGGATAAAGGATAGAGAGGACAGAAGGGTAGAGAGGACAGAAGTGTCAAGATTACAGAAGGATACAAGGATAGAGAGGACAGAAGGACAGAAGGATAGAGAGGACAGAAGGTCAGAGAGGACAGAGAGGACAGAAGCACAAAGAGGACAGAAGGACAGAGAGGACAGAAGGGTAGAGATGACAGAATGATAAAAGGATAGAGATGACAGAAGGGTAAAGAGGACCGAAGGATAGAGGACGGAGAGGATAGAGAGGATAGAAGGATAGAGATTACATACGGATACAAGGACAGAGAGGACAGAAGGATACAAGGATAGAGAGGACAGAAGGATAGAGAGGATGGAAGGATAGAGAGGACAGAGAGGACAGAAGGATAGAGATGACAGAAGGATAAAAGGATAGAGAGGACTGAAGGACAGAGAGGATATAAGGGTAGAGATGACAGAAGTATGAAAGGATAGAGAGGACAGAAGGATAAAAGGATAGAGAGGACAGAAGGCTAGAGAGGACAGAAGGGTAGAGAGGACCGAAGGATAGAGGACAGAGAGGTTAGAAGGATAGAGATTACATAAGGATACAAGGACAGAAAGGACAGAAGGGTAGAGGACGGAAGGATAGAGAGGACGGAAGGATAGAGAGGATGGGACAGAAGGATAGAGATGACAGAAGGATAAAAGGATAGAGAGGACAGAAGGGTAGAGAGGACAGAAGGGTAGAGATTACAGAAGGATACAAGGATAGAGAGGACAGAAGGACAGAGAGGACAGAAGGACAGAGAACACAGAAGGACAGAGAGGACAGATGAAAGAAGGATGAAAGGATAGAGAGGACAAAAGGATAAAAGGCTAGATGGGACTGAAGCCAGAAAGGATGAAAGGCTAGAGAGGACAGAAGGCTAGAGAGGACAAAAGGCTAGAGAGGACAAAATGATAGAGAGGACAGAAGGGTAGAGAGGACCGAAGGATAGAGGACAGAGAGGATAGAGAGGACGGAAGGACAGAAGGATAGAGATGACAGAAGGGTAGAGAGGACCGAAGGATAGAGGACAGAGAGGATAGAGAGGACGGAAGGACAGAAGGATAGAGATGACAGAAGGGTAGAGAGGACCGAAGGATAGAGGACAGAGAGGATAGAGAGGACGGAAGGACAGAAGGATTGAGATGACAGAAGGATAAAGGATAGAGAGGACAGAAGGGTAGAGAGGACAGAAGTGTCAAGATTACAGAAGGATACAAGGATAGAGAGGACAGAAGGACAGAAGGATAGAGAGGACAGAAGGTCAGAGAGGACAGAGAGGACAGAAGCACAAAGAGGACAGAAGGACAGAGAGGACAGAAGGAGTAGAGATGACAGAATGATAAAAAGGATAGAGATGACAGAAGGGTAAAGAGGACCGAAGGATAGAGGACGGAGAGGATAGAGAGGATAGAAGGATAGAGATTACATACGGATACAAGGACAGAGAGGACAGAAGGATACAAGGATAGAGAGGACAGAAGGATAGAGAGGATGCAAGGATAGAGAGGACAGAGAGGACAGAAGGATAGAGATGACAGAAGGATAAAAGGATAGAGAGGACTGAAGGACAGAGAGGATATAAGGGTAGAGATGACAGAAGTATGAAAGGATAGAGAGGACAGAAGGATAAAAGGATAGAGAGGACAGAAGGCTAGAGAGGACAGAAGGGTAGAGAGGACCGAAGGATAGAGGACAGAGAGGTTAGAAGGATAGAGATTACATAAGGATACAAGGACAGAAAGGACAGAAGGGTAGAGGACGGAAGGATAGAGAGGGACGGAAGGATAGAGAGGATGGGACAGAAGGATAGAGATGACAGAAGGATAAAAGGATAGAGAGGACAGAAGGGTAGAGAGGACAGAAGGGTAGAGATTACAGAAGGATACAAGGATAGAGAGGACAGAAGGACAGAGAGGACAGAAGGACAGAGAACACAGAAGGACAGAGAGGACAGATGAAAGAAGGATGAAAGGATAGAGAGGACAAAAGGATAAAAGGCTAGATGGGACTAAAGCCAGAAAGGATGAAAGGCTAGAGAGGACAGAAGGCTAGAGAGGACAAAATGATAGAGGACAGAAGGGTAGAGAGGACCGAAGGATAGAGGACAGAGAGGATAGAGAGGACGGAAGGACAGAAGGATAGAGATGACAGAAGGGTAGAGAGGACCGAAGGATAGAGGACAGAGAGGATAGAGAGGACGGAAGGACAGAAGGATAAAGGATAGAGAGGACAGAAGGGTAGAGAGGACAGAAGTGTCAAGATTACAGAAGGATACAAGGATAGAGAGGACAGAAGGACAGAAGGATAGAGAGGACGGAAGGTCAGAGAGGACAGAGAGGACAGAAGCACAAAGAGGACAGAAGGACAGAGAGGACAGAAGGGTAGAGATGACAGAATGATAAAAGGATAGAGATGACAGAAGGGTAAAGAGGACCGAAGGATAGAGGAGAGGATAGAGAGGATAGAAGGATAGAGATTACATTCGGATACAAGGACAGAGAGGACAGAAGGATACAAGGATAGAGAGGACAGAAGGATAGAGAGGATGGAAGGATAGAGAGGACAGAGAGGACAGAAGGATAGAGATGACAGAAGGATAAAAGGATAGAGAGGACTGAAAGACAGAGAGGACGGAAGGACAGAGGTGACAGAAGGATAAAAGGCTAGAGAGGACAGAAGGATAAAAGGCTAGAGAGGACATAAGACTGGAGTGGACAGAAGGCTAGATGGGACAGAAGGCTAGAGAGGACGGAAGGATAGAGAGGACAGAATGATAGAGGACAGAAGAATAGAGAGGATGGAAGGACAGAGGACAGAAGGATAGAGACGACAGAAGGATAAAAGGATAGAGATGACAGAAGGATAAAAGGATAGAGATGACAGAAGGATAAAAGGCTAGAGAGGAC
Source organism: Brachymystax lenok tsinlingensis (assembly GCA_030435695.1). Taxonomy (NCBI): domain Eukaryota; kingdom Metazoa; phylum Chordata; class Actinopteri; order Salmoniformes; family Salmonidae; genus Brachymystax; species Brachymystax lenok. Next base: position 16,919,669 of record CM059782.1, read on the forward strand.
AGAAGGACAGAGAGGACGGAAGGCTAGATGGGACAGAAGGCTACAGATGACGGAAGGCTAGAGGGGACGGTATGATAGAGAGGACAGAATGATAGAGGACAGAAAGACACACACACTCACACACAGGAAGAAGGAAAGACATTCTCAGCATGACGGCGGGATGGAGCTGCAGGGGGTGGAATGATGGATGACGGGAAGACCACTTTGATCTCTGAAGAACAGTGTCAGTGTGTGTGTTTGCTGACGGCGGGCAGGAAGTAACGTGTGTGTCAGGTGTGCGTCTTTCTCTGAGATTCTGAATCAGAGAGGAGTGTGTAACACGCACACACCTACGAACGCACACACACACCCACACCCGCTGTGATCACACACTCCCCCCTGGTGGGAAAGGTGACCTAGTTAGCAGGTGCAGCGTTTAGCTGAGCTGAGTTTCCTGTCTCAGAACATCCAGTCATCTTTAGTAAACAAATACGCCGCTCAGGGACAACACACATACACACACACTCTCAAGGACACACACACACACATACATATGTATACATCATGTGTATCTGGTAAGGGGGTCCATACATTGTTAAGAAGGGGCTTTATGTCAGTGTTTGTCAATCCTAGTCCTGGGGACCCCAAGGGGTGCACTAACACACCTGATTCCTAGGGATCTATCCGATACGCATCGGTCCCTGATTCAAATGTTTAAGATACCAGTGCATTGGTCAGCAGACCCCAAACCGATCCAAATAACTGTCATCTGGCAATACCTGAAGAACAGAGCTCACAATAGATTTTATTTTGATAGTTCAGGTTCACCATCAGCAATAGTTTGGGTATATTTTTTTAATATAATTACATAACAAGGACCAAGGTGCACTGCATGTCCGAAGGGAGAAGAGAAGATCACTCTGTAAAATCATCCAAACGGTCAAAACCATTTGATTTTGAGATGGGGGTGAAATACAAAGTTGCGCTATATATTCATTGGCTATGTCATAGCTCATTTGTAAATAATAAAATTATACATTACTATCTCAAACACTTAATCTAAAAAATGATGTTAAATAGTGGGTGATGGTGATTTCAGCACCAAAGCCGGGAGACAAAAAAAATAGGCTACACCCCCCTATTCTGATAGTGGTAGAGGGGTGGTAGATGCCTAGTCTCCCTTATGACTCAGCTCAGGTGCCTACATAGTACATACACCATACACATACAGTATATCACAAACGTGAGTACACCCCTCACATTTTTGTAAATATTTGAGTATATCTTTTCATGTGACAACACTGAAGAAATGACACTTTGCTACAATGTAAAGTAGTGAGTGTACAGCTTGTATAACAGTGTAAATTTGCTGTCCCTTCAAAATAACTCAACACACAGCCATTAATGTCTAAACCGCTGGCAACAAAAGTGAGTACACCCCTAAGTGAAAATGTCCAAATTGGGCCCAATTAGCCATTTTCCTTCCCGGTGTCATGTGACTCGTTAGTGTTACAAGGTCTCAGGTGTGAATGGGGAGCAGGTGTGTTAAATTTGGTGTCATCGCTCTCACACTTCCTCATACTGACTGGTCACTGGACGTTCAACATGGCACCTCATGGCAAAGAACTCTCTGAGGATCTGAAAAAGAATTGTTGCTCTACATAAAGATGGCCTGGGCTATAAGAAGATTGCCAAGACCCTGAAACTGAGCTGCAGCACGGTGGCCAAGACCATACAGCGGTTTAACTGGACAGGTTCCACTCAGAACAGGCCTCGCCATGGTCGACCAAAGAAGTTGAGTGCACGTGCTCAGCGTCATATCCAGAGGTTGTCTTTGGGAAATAGACGTATGAGTGCTGCCAGCATTGCTGCAGAGGTTGAAGGGGTGGGGGTCAGCCTGTCAGTGCTCAGACCATACGCCGTACACTGCATCAAATTGGTCTGCATGGCTGTCGTCCCAGAAGGAAGCCTCTTCTAAAGATGATGCACAAGAAAGCCCGCAAACAGTTTGCTGAAGACAAGCAGACTAAGGACATGGATTACTGGAACCATGTCCTGTGGTCTGATGAGACCAAGATAAACTTATTTGGTTCAGATGGTGTCAAGCGTGTGTGGCGGCAACCAGGTGAGGAGTACAAAGACAAGTGTGTCTTGCCTACAGTCAAGCATGGTGGTGGGAGTGTCATGGTCTGGGGCTGCATGAGTGCTGCCGGCACTGGGGAGCTACAGTTCATTGAGGGAACCATGAATGCCAACATGTACTGTGACATACTGAAGCAGAGCATGATCCCCTCCTTCGGAGACTGGGCCGCAGGGCAGTATTCCAACATGATAACGACCCCAAACACACCTCCAAGATGACCACTGCCTTGCTAAAGAAGCTGAGGGTAAAGGTGATGGACTGGCCAAGCATGTCTCCAGACCTAAACCCTATTGAGCATCTGTGGGGCAACCTCAAACGGAAGCTAGAGGAGTGCAAGGTCTCTAACATCCACCAGCTCCGTGATGTTGTCATGGAGGAGTGGAGGAGGACTCCAGTGGCAACCTGTGAAGCTCTGGTGAACTCCATGCCCAAGAGGGTTAAGGCAGTCCTGGAAAATGATGGTGGCCACACAAAATATTGACACTTTGGGCCCAATTTGGACATTTTCACTTAGGGGTGTACTCACTTTTGTTGCCAGCGGTTTAAACATTAATGGCTGTGTGTTGAGTTACTTTGAGGGGACAGCAAATTTACACTGTTATACAAGCTGTACACTCACTACTTTACATTGTAGCAAAGTGTCATTTCTTCAGTGAAAAGATATACTCAAATATTTACAAAAATGTGAGGGGTGTACTCACTTTTGTGATATACTGTACATCATTTATACACACACATATTTTGTCTTGCCCATTCACCCTCTGAATGGCACACATACATAATCCATGTCTCAATTGTCTCAAGGCTTAAAAATCCATCTTCAACCAGTCTCCTCCCCTTCAACTACACTGATTGAACGTGGATTTAACAGGTGACACCAATAAGGGATCATAACTTTCACCTGGTTAGTTTGTCTTGGAAAGACCAGGTGTTCCTAATGTTTTGTGCACTCAGACAGTATAATGATATATAATGTTAAGATATAGACAGTACAATGATACATAATGATAAGACAGTATAAAGGGAAAGGGGGATACCTAGTCAGTTGTACAACTGAATGCATTCAACTGAAACGTGTCTTCCGCATTTAACCCAATCTCTCTATACATTATGATAAGAGAGACAGTATAATGATGTATAATGATAATATACAGTACAATGATATATACTGATCAGAGAGACAGTATAATGCTAATATACAGTACAATGATATATACTGATCAGAGAGACAGTATAATGATAATATACAGTACAATGATATATACTGATCAGAGAGACAGTATAATGCTAATATACAGTACAATGATATATACTGATAAGAGAGACAGTATAATGATAATATACAGTACAATGATATATACTGATAAGAGAGACAGTATAATGATAATATACAGTACAATGATATATACTGATAAGAGAGACAGTATAATGCTAATATACAGTACAATGATATATACTGATAAGAGAGACAGTTTAATGATATATAATGATAAGATAGACAGTATAATGATAAGATAGACAGTACAATGATATATAATGATAGGAGAGACAGTATAATGATATAATGATAAGATATAATTATATATAATACGATAGACATTATAATGATATGACAGACAGCAAAATGAGATATAATGATAAGATATCATTATATCTCATTATACTGTCTGTCTATCTTATCAATGTATCTCATTATAGACAGTATAATGATATATAATGATAAGATTGTGCATTATGAAAGTATTCAGACCCCTTGACCTTTTCCCACATTTGTTATGCTACAGCCTTATTCTAAAATTGATTCAATTGTTTGTTTTCCCTCATCAATCTACACACAATACCCCATAATGACAAAGCAAAAACAGGTTTTAGATTTTTTTACAAATGTATACATTTACATTTTTAAGTATTCTGACCCTTTACACAGTACTTTGTTGAAGCACCATTGGTAGCGATTACAGCCTCGAGTCTTCTTGGGTATGACGCTACAAGCTTGGCACACCTGTATTTGGGGAGTTTCTCCCATTCTTCTCTGCAGATCCTCTCAAGCTCTGTCAGTTTGGAGGGGAGCGTCATTGCACAGCTATTCTCTGGTCTGTCCAGAGATGTTCGATGGGGTTCAAGTTTGGGCTCTGGCTGGGCCACTCAAGGACATTCAGAGACTTGTCCCGAAGCCACTCCTGTATTGTCTTGGCTGTGTGCTTAGGGTTATTGTCCTGTTGGAAGGTGAACTTTCACCCCAGTCTGAGGTCCTGGAGCAGGATTTCATCAAGGATCTCTCTGTACTTTGCTCTGTTCATCTTTCCCTCAATCCTGATTAGTCTCCCAGTCCCTGCTGATGAAAAACATCCCCACAGCATGACGCTGCCACCACCATGCTTCACCATAGGGATGGTGCAAGGTTTCCTCCAGAAGTGACGCTTGGCATTCAGGCCAAAGAGTTAAATCTTGGTTTCATCAGACCAGAGAATCTTGTTTCTCATGATCTGAGTTTGTAGGTGCCTTTTGGCAAACTCCAAGCGGGCTGTCATGTGCCTTTTACTGAGGAGTGGCTTCTGTCTGGCCACTCTGCCATAAAGGCCTGATTGGTGGAGTACTGCAGAGATGGTTGTCCTTCTGGAAGGTTCTCCCATCTCCACAGAGGAACTCTAGAGCTTTCTCAGAGCGACTATTGGGTTCTTGGTCACCTCCCTAACCAAGGCCCTTCTCCCCCTCAGTTTGGCCAGGCAGCCAGCTCTAGGAAGAGTCTTGGTGGTTTCAAACTTCTTCCATTTAAGAATGATGGAGGCCATATAAGCAGGTGTGTACCTTTCTAAATCATGTCCAATCAATTGAATTTACCACAGGTGGACTCCAAGTTGTAGACACATTTCAACGATGATCAATGGAAACAGGATGCCCCTGAGCTCAATTTCGAGGGTCTGAATACTTATGTAAATAAGTTGTGTCTATTTTTCTATATTTAATACTGTCACGTTCAGGCCTGATAGTTATAGGCTGACGTGTTTAGTTTCGTTTTGGTGTAGTTTCTTTTTGTTCTAGGTGTTGTATATCTATGTTGAGGTAATGGTTCCCAATTAGAGGCAGCTGTGTGTCGTTGTCTCTAATTGGGAACCATATATATGTTTGTAGTTTTCAGAGGGTTTTTTGTGGGTTATTGTTTGTGCATAGCTTGTAGTTTGTTTAGTTATGTCCAACATCACGATCTTTGTTACGTTCATTTTGTTCTTTTCCCAGTTACGTTCGTAAATAATAAAATGTATACTGGAAGCATCGCTGCGTCTTGGTCCGTCACTGAAGATCTTGACAGAATAACCCACCACAAAAAGACCAAGCAGCGATGTCAAAAGGAGTCCTGGACATGGGAGGAGATATTAGCTGGGAAGGAGCCTTGGGGGAAGACGACGGAGCATCGTTACCCCAAGAAGAGGATGGAAGCGGCGAAGACGAGGATATATATGGAGCGTGGAACCCGGAGAGGGAGAGATATGTTGGGACTCGCCTGCCGCGGAAACCCGAGGGCACACGGGGAGTTTGGCCGGTTCAGGATGGACTCCTGAGCCAACTCCTCGTGCTCTCTGGAGGAAGCGTTGGGGAGAGCGTCGCACTGAGCAGACACCGTGCTATGCAGTTTTGCGCCACGGTGTCTCCAGTGCGCATGCATAGGCCGGTGCGTGAAATCCAGCGCCACTCATCTGTCGGGCTAGGGTGAGTGTGCAGCCTGGTAGAGTGGTGCCGGCTTATGAGCGAGGTCCCCAGTACACCTTCTGGGACCGAGATATCCTGCACCGGTTCTGCGTGTGGGGTCTCCGGTTCGCATCCACAGCCCAGTGTGTGACATTTCAGCTCCCATCATCCATGAGGCAAGGGTGAGTGAACAGCCGGGGAGAGAAGTACCGGCTCCACGCACCAGGTCCCCTGTACGCTTAGAGAGCCCAGTACATCCAGTCCCTGCTCCGCGCACCAGGCCCCCTGTGCGCTTAGAGAGTCCAGCACGTCCTGTCCCTGCTCCACGCTCCAGGATCCCTGTGCCCGTCGTGGACCCAGCACGTCCTGTCCCTGCTCCACGCTCCAGGATCCCTGTGCCCGTTGTGGACCCAGCACGTCCTGTCCCTGCTCCACGCTCCAGGATCCCTGTGTCCGTCGTGGACTCAGCACGTCCTGTCCCTGTTCCACGGTCCAGGATTCCTGTTCTACGCTCCAGGATCCCTGTGCGTGTTGGGGGCCCAGCACGTCCTGTCCCTGCTCCACGCTCCAGGATCTGTGTGCCCGTCGTGGACCCAGCACGTCCTGTTCCGGCTCCCCGCACCAGAGTGCCAGTGCGCTTAGTGAGCCCAGTACGGCCGGTTCCTGCTCCCCGCACCAGAGTGTGCGTCTTGAGCCCAGCACGGTCTGTTCCTGCTCCCCGCACCAGAGTACCAGTGTGCGTCCTGAGCCCAGCACGGCCGGTTCCTGCTCCCCGCACCAGAGTGTCAGTGCGCTTTTTGAGCCCAGTACGGCCGGTTCCTGCTCCCCGCACCAGAGTGCCTGTGCGTTTATTGAGCCCAGTACGGCCGGTTCCTGCTCCCCGCACCAGAGTGCCAGTGTGCGTCTCGAGCACAGAACGGCCCGTTCCTGCTCCCCGCACCAGAGGGCCAGTGCGGTCCCCTGTCCGGGACCTCCAGAGAAGGTCCCCTGTCCGGGACCTCCAGAGAGGGTCCCCTGTCCGGGACCTCCAGAGAAGGTCCCCTGTCCGGGACCTCCAGAGAAGGTCCCCTGTCCGGGACCGCCAGAGAGGGTCCCCTGTCCGGGACCGCCAGAGAGGGTCCCCTGTCCGGGACCGCCAGAGAGGGTCCCCAGTCCGGGGCCGCCAGAGAGGGTCCCCCGTCCTGCAAATGGCCCAGGAGCCGCCACCTGGGACAGGAAGGCCCCCCCAAAGGACTTTTGGCGCGGTCGGAGTCCGCGCCTTTGGGGGGGGGGGGGGTACTGTCACGTTCAGGCCTGATAGTTATAGGCTGACGTGTTTAGTTTAGTTTTGGTGTAGGTTTTTTTATGTTCTAGGTGTTGTATATCTATGTTGGGGTAATGGTTCCCAATTAGAGGCAGCTGTGTGTCGTTGTCTCTAATTGGGAACCATATATACAGTGGGGCAAAAAAGTATTTAGTCAGCCACTAATTGTGCAAGTTCTCTCACTTAAAAAGATGAGAGAGGCCTGTAATTTCCATCATAGGTACACTTCAACTATGACAAACAAAATGAGGAAAAAAAAAATCCAGAAAATCACATTGTAGGATTTTTAATGAATTTATTTGCAAATTATGGTGGAAAATAAGTATTTGGTCACATACAAACAAGCAAGATTTCTGGCTCTCACAGACCTGTAACTTCTTCTTTAAGAGGCTCCTATGTCCTCCACTCGTTACCTGTATTAATGGCACCTGTTTGAACTTGTTATCAGTATAAAAGACACCTGTCCACAACCTCAAACAGTCACACTCCAAACTCCACTATGGCCAAGACCAAAGAGCTGTCAAAGGACACCAGAAACAAAATTGTAGACCTGCACCAGGTTGGGAAGACTGAATCTGCAATAGGTAAGCAGCTTGGTTTGAAGAAATCAACTGTGGGAGCAATTATTAGGAAATGGAAGACATACAAGACCACTGATAATCTTCCTCGATCTGGGGCTCCACGCAAGATCTCACCCGTGGGGTCAAAATGATCACAAGAACAGTGAGCAAAAATCCCAGAACCACACGGGGGACCTAGTGAATGACCTGCAGAGAGCTGGGACCAAAGTAACAAAGCCTACCATCAGTAACACACTACGCCGCCAGGACTCAAACCCTGCAGTGCCAGACGTGTCCCCCTGCTTAAGCCAGTACATGTTCAGGCCCGTCTGAAGTTTGCTAGAGAGCATTTGGATGATCCAGATGAGGATTGGGAGAATGTCATATGGTCAGATGAAACCAAAATAGAACCTTTTGGTAAAAACTCAACTCGTCGTGTTTGGAGGACAAAGAATGCTGAGTTGCATCCAAAGAACACCATACCTACTGTGAAGCATGGGGGTGGAAACATCATGCTTTGGGGCTGTTTTTCTGCAAAGGGACCAGGACGACTGATACATGGGGCCATGTATCGTGAGATTTTGAGTGAAAACCTCCTTCCATCAGCAAGGGCATTGAAGATGAAACGTGGCTGGGTCTTTCAGCATGACAATGATCCCAAACACACCGCCCGGGCAACGAAGGAGTGGCTTCGTAAGAAGCATTTCAAGGTCCTGGAGTGGCCTAGCCAGTCTCCAGATCTCAACCCCATAGAAAATCTTTGGAGGGAGTTGAAAGTCCGTGTTGCCCAGCGACAGCCCCAAAACATCACTGCTCTAGAGGAGATCTGCATGGAGGAATGGGCCAAAATACCAGCAACAGTGTGTGAAAACCTTGTGAAGACTTACAGAAAACGTTTGACCTCTGTCATTGCCAACAAAGGGTATATAACAAAGTATTGAGATAAACTTTTGTTATTGACCAAATACTTATTTTCCACCATAATTTGCAAATAAATAAATTAAAAATCCTACAATGTGATTTTCTGGATTTCTTTTTCTCATTTCGTCTGTCATAGTTGAAGTGTACCTATGATGAAAATTACAGGCCTCTCTCATCTTTTTAAGTTGGAGAACTTGCACAATTGGTGGCTGACTAAATACTTTTTTGCCCCACTGTATGTTTGTAGTTTTCAGAAGGGTTTTTGTGGGTTATTGTTTGTGCATAGCTTGTAGTTTGTTTAGTTATGTCCAACATCACGATCTTTGTTACGTTCATTTTGTTCTTTTCCCAGTTACGTTCGTAAATAATAAAATGTATACTGGAAGCATCGCTGCGTCTTGGTCCGTCACTGAAGATCGTGACAAATACATTTGCAAAAAGTTCTAAAAACCTCTCTTTGCCTTTTCATTATGTGGTAATGTGTGTAGATTGATGAGGACGTTTTATATATATTTCTTTATCCATTTTAGAATAAGGCTGTTATATAACAAAATGTTGAAAAAGTCAAGGGGTCTGAATACTTCCCGAATGCACTGTATAATGATAAGCTAGACAGTACACTGATACACAATGATAAGAGACAGAATAATGATACACTACCGGTCAAAAGTTTTAGAACACCTACTCATTCAAGCATTTTTCTTTATTTTTACTATGTTCTATATTGTAGAATAATAGTGAAGACATGAGATTCTTCAAATAGCCGCCCTTTGTCTTGATGACAGCTTTGCACACTCTTGGCATTCTCTCAACCAGCTTCACCTGGAATGCTTTTCCAACAGTCTTGAATGAGTTCCCACATATGCTGAGCACTTGTTGGCTACTTTTCCTTCACTCTCCGGTCCAACTCATCCCAAACCATCTCAATTTGGTTGAGGTCGGGGGATTGTAGAGGCCAGGTCATCTAATGCAGCATTCCATCACTCTCCTTCTTGATAAAATAGCCCTTACACAGCTTGGAGGTGTGTTGGGTCATTGTCGTTTTGAAAAAAAAAATGATAGTCCCACTAAGCCCAAACCAGATGGGATGGTGGGTGCATCGCTGCAGAATGCTGTGGTAGCCATGCTGGTTAAGTGTGAATTCTACATAAATCACAGACAGTGTCACCAGCAAAGCACACCCACACCCACACCCACACCCTCACACCTCCTCCTCCATGCTTTACGGTGGGAAATACACATGCGGAGATCATCCGTTCACCCACACCGAGTCTCAAATTTGGACTCATCAGACCAAAGGACAAATTTCCACCGGTTTAATGTCCATTGCTCGTGTTTCTTGGCCCAAGCAAGTCTCTTCTTCTTATTGGTGTACTTCAGTAGTGGTTTCTTTGCAGCAATTCAACCATGAAGGCTTGATTCACACAGTCTCCTCTGAACAGTTGATGTTGAGATGTGTCGGTTACTTGAACTCTGAAGCATTTATTTGGACTGCTATTTCTGCGGCTGGTAAATCTAATGAGGTTATCCTCTGCAGCAGAGGTAACTCTGGGTCTTCCATTCCTGTGGCGGTTCTCATGAGAGCCAGTTTCATCATGGTGCTTGATGGTTTTTGCGACTGCACTTGAAGAAACTTTCAAAGTTCTTGAAATGTTCCGTATTGACTGACCTTCATGACTTAAAGTAATGATGGACTGTCGTTTCTCCTTGCTTATTTGAGCTGTTCTTGCCATAATATGGACATGCATTAAGAAGGAAAGAAATTCCACAAATTAAGAAGGCACAACTGTTCATTGAAATGCATTCCAGGTCACTACCTTATCAAGCTGGTTGAGAGAATGCCAAAAGTGTGCAAAGCTGCCATCAAGGCAAGGGGTGGCTATTTGAAGAATCTCAAATATAAAATATATTTGGATTTGTTTAACACTTTTTTGGTTACTAGATGATTCCATATGTGTTATTTCATAGTTTTGATGTCTTCACTATTATTCGACAATGCATAAAATAGTAAAAATAAAGTGCTCTAAATCTTTTGACCAGTAGTGTATATAACGGTAAGATAGACAGTATAATGATAAGTACGGTACGCAGTATACAGTATGTGACTGATGTACTCACTGTTTCTCCTCACTGATGATGAGCAGCACCTTGTTCTGACCTCTGATCTTAGCAGCTAGACTCTCACTGGCAACCCTGACACACACACACACACAGAGAGATGCATCATACACTGGGGTGGCAATCAGAGAGTGTGTGTGGGTGTTTCCTGTTATGTATCTGCTATGTGTTGGTGTCCTACCCACCTCTGCTCTTTGACCCAGCGGTTGACGTTGGCCATGACCACCTGGCTTTCCTGGTGGAGGTGCGTGTTGTCAGAGTACGCCCCCTCCACCTCCAACCGCAGTGTGTCCAGCTATAACACACACACACACACACACACACACACACACACACACACACACACACACACACACACACACACACACACACACACACACACACACACACACACACACAGCCTTGTTCAGCTAACCTTGTGGGGACACACAATTCAGTCCCATTCAAAATCCTATTTTCCCTAACCCCTACTCTTACCCTAACCCAAAAACCTAACCTGTACTCTTACCCTAAACCTAACCCAAAAACCTAACCCTAACTCTTACCCTAACCCTAACCCAAAAACCTAACCTTAATCCTAACCCTAGCTCCTAACCCTAACTCTTAACGTAATTCTAACTCTACAGAGATATAACTCTTACACATGACACCCCACAGACAACTCAAATGTGCTGGGGAATCAGTTAAGAAATCAATGGTTGGATTGTTGATCGGTTTTCCTAAACTTTTAAGGGTCTAATTAAAGATCGTGGTTGAGTTTCAAACAAAAACAAAAACAAAAAGCTTCACAGCACCAGTACAGACTTGATGGAGATAAAGAGAGTTTCAACTGAATAACAGGTTGAGTTCTCCCACAGCCTTTTACAGTGTCAGATTGAGGTCAGCTCACCCAGTGTTTCATGTTATAAGAATATTTGGCTTTAGTTGTACAACTTATGTCAGTAACACATGTTAAATTCTCATGCATTGGCTCACTACGTTGTGAGTGTATATAAGGAAGGGGATTGTGCCTATAGAATACATCACTTCTAAAAGATGTCTCATTTCAGAATAAGTGGTGCTGTAGCTCTGCTGGTGTTGCTGGTCTGTCTGTCTGGAACATGGGCTCAGGGAGAGAGTGGAGGGGTCAGAGAGAATTACATCACTCAACAGGCTCACAGGGAAGGGGGAGAGAGAAAGGTGAGAGAGGTTCAGATTGAAAGCCAAGGGACTGAAGCTACAGAGACGACACACAAACAGACGAGCGGTCAGACCACCACCACCCCTGACATCCTGACTGAGCTGAAGGAGCTGAGAGCCATGGTGGTGGAACAGCGAGTGGAGCTGACTGTCACCAAGACTGAACTAAATAACATTGAGTCCAGACTGAAGGACAGTGAGGACATGGTAGAAGAGCAGCGATTTGAGCTTAGGCTCACCAAGATGAAGGTAGAGGAACTGCAGGAACAGAACGCAGGTAATGTACAGATAGATATGTATGAATTATGTAAGATAATTATGTAAGAACATTAAAATATGAACAGATTTTGTTCCCATAATTCCAGGACAAGCAGCTGATCTGTCAGCCATGGGGGCCAGAGTGACAGCCAGTGAGAAGGAGGTGGAGGAGCAGAAAAAGGAGGTGACGGCTCTTAGAGAGGAGCTGAGCGTCACCACTACTGAACAGCAGCTCTAGAAGAACAAGGTGGAGGAGCTGGAGAAAGACAATACAGGTAATGCATCATTATGTAGAAACATTACCATCAGTACAGTAAAATATCTACAGATAATTCCAGGACAAGCAGCTGAACTATCAGCCATGGGGACGAGAGTGACAGCCAGTGAGAAAAATGTTGTCACGGATTCCCCCGGTACTGCTGCTCATTCGGCGCACCAGCTCCGGAGGTCTACGTCACCGGCCTCTAGGTGTCACTGAACTGTTTCATTACGCACACCTGGTTCCCATTCCCCCTGATTAGTAATTGCCCTCTGTTTCCCACTGTCCTGGTCGGTTATTGTTCCTATGTCCGTTGGTCTTGTGAGTACCTGTGCTTTGTAGTTTCGGCTTTCGTGCTGAGTGTATTGTTGTGCACTCGTTATTACGGGTCTCGTCCCGTGTATTGTTGTGTACTCGTTATTACGGGTCTCGTCCTGTGTATTGTTGTGCACTCGTTATTACGGATCTCGTCCCGTGTATTGTTGTGTATTCGTTATTACGGGTCTCGTCCCGTGTATTGTTGTGTACTTGTTATTACGGATCTCGTCCCGTGTATTGTTGTGTACTCGTTATTACGGGTCTCGTCCCGTGTATTGTTGTGTACTTGTTATTACGGATCTCGTCCCGTGTATTGTTGTGTACTCGTTATTACGGGTCTCGTCCCGTGTATTTATTAGAGGTTGAACCTCGCTCTTTTGTTTGGGTTACATCCCTGTGTTTTTGTATACGTGTTTGTTTTGGGCTTCGTTCCCGTGCCTTTTCATGGCATGTTGTATTTTTGGGTGGAGTATTAGTATTAAAACCCCCTATTACGTATTCCTGCGGCTGTCTCCAATCATTTATACAACGTGACAGAGGTGGAGGAGCAGGTAAAAAAATATATGAACTTTACTAAACAAGTTTCACACTGGAAATCTTCGTACACATACTTTATAGTGAGATCTCTTAATTCTTTAGGATTTGTTCATCTTTCCTTTATTGTCAGACTACATGGCTTCTTTCAGACCCTATGTGGTTAGTTAAAGTCAACACTAAATAACAGAACAAAATGAATCTGGGTGCAGTTTGATCTGAAAATGACACAAAGTGCACACATGTCCAGCCTGACAGGCGACACATACTCTGTGACAAGTAGAATCAATGGAATAGATTAGAACCATAAGACAGTCTCTTACAAAGCATACAGGGCCTTCAGAAAGGATTCACACCCCTTGACTTTTTCTCCATTTTGTTGTGTTACAGCCTGAATTTAAAATAGATTAAATTGAGATTGTAATACTGGCCTACACACATTGTCAAAGTGGAATTATGTTAATTTGTTTAAATTCTCATTAATAAAAAGAATATTGTCATGGCAAGCCTAAATAAGTTCAGGAGTAAAAATGTGCTTAACAAGTCACATAATAAGTTTCATGGACTCACTCACTCTGTGTGCAATAATAGTTTTTAACATGATTTTTGAATGACCACCTCATCTCTGTACCACACACATACAATTCAAACACCGATTCAACCACAAAGACCAGGGAGGAAAACCTGGTTCAGTCTGCTATCCAACAGACACTGGGAGACACATTCACCTTTCAGCAGGACAATAACATAAAACACAAAACCAAATATACACTGGAGTTGCTTACCAAGACGACATTGAATGTTCCTGGGTGGCCTAGTTACAGTTGACTTAAATTGGCTTGAAAATCTATGCAAGACTTAAAAATGGCTGTCTAGCAATGATCAACAACCATTTTGACAGAGCTTGAAGAATAAAACAAATTATAATGTGCAAATATTGTACAATCCAGGTGTGCAAAGCTCAAAACTCACAGCTGTAATCGTTGCCATAGGCGACTGTAACATGTATTGACTCAGGGGAGTGAATACTTTTGTAAATGAGAAATTTCCTAGTTTAATTTTCAATACATTTGCTAAATTTTCGAAACATGTTTTACACTTGTCATTATGGGGTATGGTGTGTAGATGGATTAGAAAATATAATATATTTAATCAATGTTGAATTCAGGCTGTAACAACAAGATGTGGAATAAGTCAAGGGGTATGTATACTTTCTGAAGGAACTACGTTCTCATCATATTCTTACAGCTACACACTCCAATAATAGTTTGGGACTACAGAACAAATCAAAATGAATATCAATTAAATCAAATAAAATGATATTTGTCACATACACATGGTGAGCATATGTTAACAAGTAATCTAACAATTTCACAACAACTACCTTATACACACAAGTGTAAAGGAATGAATATGAGTATGTACATACAAATATATGGATGAGCGATGGCCGAACGGCATAGGCAAGATGCAGAAGATGGTATAGAGTACCGTATATACATATGAGATGAGTAATGTAGGATATGTAAACATTATATAAAGTGGCATCGTTTAAAGTGGCTAGTGATACCTTTATTACATCCAATTTTTTATTATTAAAGTGGCTAGAGATTTGAGTCAGTATGTTGGCAGCAGTCACTCAATGTTAGTGATGGCTGTTTAACAATCTGATGGCCTTGAGATAGAAGCTGTTTTTCAGTCTCTCGGTCCCAGCTTTGATGCACCTGTACTGACCTCGCCTTCTGGATGATAGCGGTGTGAACAGGCAGTGGCTCGGGTGGTTGTTGTCCTTGATGATCTTTTGGCCTACCTGTGACATCGGGTGCTGTAGGTGTCCTGGAGGGCAGGTAGTTTACCCCCGGTGATGCGTTGTGCAGTCCTCACTACCCTCTGGAGAGCCTTACGGTTGTGGGCGGAGCAGTTGCCGTACCAGGCGGTGATACAGCCCGACAGGATGCTCTCGATTGTGCATCTGTAGAAGTTTGTGAGTGTTTTTGGTGACAAGCCGAATTTCTTCAGCCTCCTGAGGTTGAAGAGACGCTGTTACGCCTTCTTCACCACGCTGTCTGTGTGGGTGGACCATTTCAGTTTGTCCGTGATGTGTACTCTGAGGAACTTAAAACTTTCCACCTTCTCCACTACTGTCTTGTCGATGTGGATAGGGGGGTGCTCCCTCTGCTGTTTCCTGAAGTCCACGATCATCACTTTTGTTTTGTTGACGTTGAGCGAGAGGTTATTTTCCTGACACCACACTCCGAGGGCCATCACCTCCTCCCTGTAGGCCGTCTCGTTGTTGTTGGTAATCAAACCTACCACTGTAGTGTCGTCAGCAAACTTGATGACTGAGTTGGATGCGTGCTTGGCCACGCAGTCATGGGTAAACAGGGAGTACAGGAGAGGGCTGAGAACGCACCCTTGTGGGGCCCCAGTGTTGAGAATCAGCGGGGTGGAGATGTTGTTTCCTACCCTCACCACCTGGGGGCGGCACGTCAGGAAATCCAGGACCCAGTTGCACAGGGAGGGGTCGAGACCCAGGGTCTCGAGCTT
This sequence comes from Brachymystax lenok tsinlingensis, assembly GCA_030435695.1. Lineage (NCBI taxonomy): Eukaryota > Metazoa > Chordata > Actinopteri > Salmoniformes > Salmonidae > Brachymystax > Brachymystax lenok. The sequence continues at coordinate 16,935,475 of CM059782.1, forward strand.
AATGACGAGTTTGGAGGGTACTATGGTGTTAAATGCTGAGCTGTAGTCGATGAACAGCATTCTTACATAGGTATTCCTCTTGTCCAGATGGGTTAGGGCAGTGTGCAGTGTGATTGCGATGGCGTCGTCTGTGGACCTATTGGGACAGTAAGCAAATTGAAGTGGGTCTAGGGTGTCAGGTAGGATGGAGGTGATATGATCCTTGACTAGTCTCTCAAAGCACTTCATGATGACGGAAGTGAGTGCTACGGGGCGATAGTCATTTAGCTCAGTTACCTTAGCTTTCTTGGGAACAGGAACAATGGTGGCCCTCTTGAAGCATGTGGGAACAGCAGACTGGGATAAGGATTGATTGAATATGTCAAATAAAAACACACCAGCCAGCTGGTCTGCACATGCTCTGAGGATGCGGCCAGGGATGCCATCTGGGCTGGCAGCCTTGTGAGGGTTAACACATTTAAATGTTTTACTCACGTTGGCTGCGGTGAAGGAGAGCCCGCAGGTTTTGGTAGCGGTCTGTGTAGGTGGCACTGTATTGTCCTCAAAGTGAGCAAAGAAGTTGTTTAGTTTGTCTGGGAGCAGGACATCGTGGTCCGCAACGGGGCTGGTTTTCTTTTTGTAGTCCGTGATTGACAGTAGACCCTGCCACATACCTCTCGTGTCTGAGCCGTTGAATTGCAACTCTACTTTGTCTCTATACTGATGCTTAGCTTGTTTGATTGTCTTGCGGAGGGAATAGCTACACTGTTTGTATTCAGACATGTTTCCGGTCACCTTACCCTGATTAAAAGCAGTAGTTCGCGCTTTCAGTTTTGCGTGAATGCTGCCATCAATCCACGGTTTCTGGTTGGGGAAGGTTTACCCTGTAACAAGTAAACCCTGTTAACAAGTAAACCCTGTGAGACTGAATCCTTAGACTCTTGTGTTTTCTTCCTGTGTTCACAGACAGACCAAAGGTGGCCTTCTCTGCTGCTTTGACTCATTCAGGAGGGGTAGGACCCTTCAATACTGACACCACACTGATCTACAGTAAAGTCTTCACCAACACTGGCAGGGCCTACAACCCAACTACAGGTACTGACCACACTAAACCAACACACACTTAATCCAGCTACAGTCCAGTACTACTAACAGTGTCTATGAGAGATGGACAGTGATGATCACTCCCTGCATCTCCTCTGATGCGGGCATCTTCACAGCACCAGTGAGAGGAGTCTACTACTTCAGATTCACTGCCTTTGAATACCGCACTGGGCAAGCCATGGCTGTTTACCTTTACCACAATAACAAGAGACTGATGTTTAATTATGACACCAATGATCAGTATTATGAGTACATATCTAATGCTTTGTCTGTAGAGCTGGAAGAGGGAGATGCGGTCTACATGCGTCTCCCTGCAGGCCGTGGACTCTGGGATAATAGTAATAACCACAACACCTTCAGTGGCTTCCTTCTCTGCCATATGTGAGGACAGCACCATGATGTAATGCTGTAATGAACTAAACGTTCTGATGTGAACCGTTCTGGGGTGGAACACCCTGATGTTCCTCTCTAACCAATAAATAAGCATTAGAAAAGCCAAGCTCTCTCTTGTATTGTTGATATTTTAGTATCAGCAACATCAAGTGATGACAAATCTAACTGCTGCATCCTGATGACTGTTTAGTCATTACCATACAGTAAGTAGTGAATAGTACATGTGTAATATATCATTAATTATACAAATAATTGATTGGACTTAAATAGCACTTTTTCTAGACACCCAAAGGGGGAAGCTTCCCTCATCCACCACCAATGAAGGACAGTATTATTAAATATAGTAAATATGTTAAATGAAATGGTGAATGCTGTCTCACCTCCTGCACCTTGCTGCTGTATTTCTCCTGTAGCGTCTCTGACTCTGTCCTCAGTACGACCAGACGCTCCTCCTGATTTGCTAGCCGCTGGACGTTGTCTTGGCCTCGGCTCTGTGACCTCAGCAGCTGAGTGCTCAACGAGCTGTACTTCTCCTCCAAAGTCCTCACCTGATTGGTCAATGAGTTGTTCTCCTCCTCCAATGTCTTCACCTGTGGAAGGAGGGCGAGATAAGCAATGTCAGGGTTGTGTTCATGTAGGCAACACAAACAAAATGTCTGTTGTTGAACAATCTTTGCTAGCACCTCCCTGTTTTGCTCTGCTTTAAAGCATTTCCCCTGTTTTGTCTCTCTTAAATCCTTTTTTAAACATGTTATGCAACAGTTTATTTACAAATCCTCTACTTCTTTCATGTGTGTGTGTACAGCACTGTCCTTCCCTAACAGAACCAGAGATATGGATATAATGACCCGATGCTTGTGTCTCCGCCGTAACAACGGAATGTTTCAGTTAAATCCACCTGAAAAGCCAGAAGAAATAATACAACTAATATTGTGGTTAAACTCAAATATACTAATATTTTTCGATGAAATGTTTAAAAAAGGTATACTTTTTGTGAATGATATCATAAATAGGACTGGTGGAGTTATGTCACACATGCAGCTAACACAGACATATGGAAATGACTGCTCTACCCAAAATTACAACCAACTAATTACAGCATTACCACAAAAATGGAAGAGGCAAGTAGAAGGGAAGAAAGTAAGGAACCTGTCTGTCGGCCCTGCATTAAAGAACATAAATGGTTAAAGAAAAGTGTGATAAATAAAACATATACCAATTCCATTTAAGGACCAAAACATTGACAGCTGTGCCATATAAATTGCTAAATAGTTGGGAAGAGATTTTCGATGTACCCATTCCATTACACATGGTTTATGAATTCACATGCAAAACAGCGCCGGATTCAAAACTTCGAATTCTTCAATTTAAATTACTATACAAAATTATTGCAACCAATAGAATGTTATATATATGGGGGATACAATCTTCCCAGCTCTGCAGATTTTGCTGTGAGGAGGCAAAGTCATTAGATCATTTATTTTGGTATTGTCCATATGTAGCTCGTTTTTGGTCACAGGTCCAGGAATGGCTGAAGAATTGCAACACTTGCCAAGAACTAACGCTGCAGATAGCAATACTGGGTGATTTGAAAAGCCATAGTCAATCAATCAAAAATATGTATCTTTAATTTACAATCTGTAGAAGCTATGAGAATAGAAAGGTTCAGTACTTTTGCGAAGCATCACAGCACAGTTGAAAAATATATGGCAAATAGAAATCCAAAATGGATGGTGTTGAGAGATAGATGGGAGGGGTTGACTAATAACAAGATAACCAATGTAAAACATACAGGGTCTGTAAAATGTATATAAGTTCAGAAATGTTGTGAAATAGCACAGTTACAAATAGAAATCAAACTGGATGGATATCAGAAATAGAGGAAGGACTAAAAACAAACAGATATATCTATTGTAAAATAGATTGTGTCTGTAAAATGTGTATAAGATGTATAAACTGAAGGTAGAAGCCTAAGTGTTATTGTTTATTTGTTTACTCCAAACGGGTGGTAGGGTTTGTGGGGAATAATAAAGGTATTTTCTAAAACAAGTATGTATATCTACAGTGAGGGAAAAAAGTATTTGATCCCCTGCTGATTTTGTACATTTGCCCACTGACAAAGAAATTATCAGTCTATAATTTTAATGGTAGGTTTATTTGAACAGTGAGAGAAAGAATAACAACAAAAAAATCCAGAAAAATGCATGTGAAAAATGTTATGAATAGATTTGCATTTTAATGAGGGAAATAAGTATTTGACCCCCTCTCAATCAGAAAGATTTCTGGCTCCCAGGTGTCTTTTATACAGGTAACGAGCTGAGATTAGGAGCACACTCTTAAGCAATCACAGAAGCAATCAATCAATCAGATTCCAAACTCTCCACCATGGCCAAGACCAACGAGCTCTCCAAAGATGTCAGGGACAAGATTGTAGACCTACACAAGGCTGGAATGGGCTACAAGACCATCGCCAAGCAGCTTGGTGAGAAGGTGACAACAGTTGGTGCGATTATTCGCAAATGGAAGAAACACAAAAGAACTGTCAATCTCCCTCGGCCTGGGGCTCCATGCAAGATCTCACCTCATGGAGTTGCAATGGTCATGAGAACGGTGAGGAATCAGCCCAGAACTACACGGGAAGATCTTGTCAATGATCTCAAGGCAGCTGGGACCATAGTCACCAAGAAAACAATTGGTAACACACTACACCGTGAAGGACTGAAATCCTGCAGCGCGGCCGCAAGGTCCCCCTGCTCAAGAAAGCACATATACATGCCCGTCTGAAGTTTGCCAATGAACATCTGAATGATTCAGAGGACAACTGGGTGAAAGTGTTGTGGTCAGATGAGAACAAAATGGAGCTCTTTGGCATCAACTCAACTCGCCGTGTTTGGAGGAGGAGGAATGCTGCCTATGACCCCAAGAACACCATCCCCACCCTCAAACATGGAGGTGGAAACATTATGCTTTAGGGGTGTTTTTCTGCTAAGGGGACAGGACAACTTCACCCATCAAAGGGACGATGGACGGGGCCATGTACCGTCAAATCTTGGGTGAGAACCTCCTTCCCTCAGTCAGGGCATTGAAAATGGGTCGTGGATGGGTATTCCAGCATGACAATGACCCAAAACACACGTCCAAGGCAACAAAGGAGTGGCTCAAGAAGAAGCACATTAAGGTCCTGGAGTGGCCTAGCCAGTCTCCAGACCTTAATCCCATAGAAAATCTGTGGAGGGAGCTGAAGGTTCGAGTTGCCAAACGTCAGCCTCGAAACCTTAATGACTTGGAGAATATCTGCAAAGAGGAGTGGGACAAAATCCCTTCTGATGTGTGCAAACCTGGTGGCCAACTACAAGAAACGTCTGACCTCTGTGATTGCCAACAAGGGTTTTGCCACCAAGTACTAAGTCATGTTCTGCAGAGGGGTCAAATACTTATTTCCCTCATTAAAATGCAAATCAATTTATAACATTTTTCACATGCGTTTTTCTGGATTTTTTTGTTGTTATTCTGTCTCTCACTGTTCAAATAAACCTACCATTAAAATTTTAGACTGATCATTTCTTTGTCAGTGGGCAAACTTATAAAATCAGCAGGGGATCAAATACTTTTTTCCCTCACTGTATATAGGTATGTGTATGTATGTATGTATGTATGTATGTATGTGTATATGTATGAATGTTTATGTATGCATATGTATATATATGGGTATGTTCGTGTATGTATATGAATATATATATTTACCAAAAAAAGATATGGGGGATTGGAAATGATGCAGACAATTACATTGATGGAAGAAACAATCTTTCTGCTATATTAAGCTGATCCACCCCTAAAAAAAGGAAAAAAAGAATTTGGGTAACACTTCACTTGACACCGAGCATCATAACACGGTCATAACCATGTCATAATAGCTGATATAACTTCACATAACAAGTCATAACACATGGTCATACCGTCATAACAATGTCACATATCACATATATTTAGACCTGTTGTAGACCACACTGTTGTAGACCACACTGTTGTAGACCACACTGTCACATATATTTAGACCTGTTGTAGACCACACTGTTGTAGACCACACTGTCGTAGACCACACTGTCACATATATTTAGACCTGTTGTAGACCACACTGTTGTAGACCACACTGTCACATATATTTAGACCTGTTGTGACATATATTGGATTATTTTATGGCTGGTTATGACACCTACATAAGAGTGTCAACCCGGCCAACCCGTGTTTTGACTAATGACTGACATACTGTAAGGGCATGTACGTGATAGGCCTATCTGGCTTATATGGTTATGATGGTCATAATGCTTCTTAACAGTGTCACAAAGAGCATTTTCGTAGTCCAAGTAAAGTGACACAGGATGGCTGTAAGTAATTAACTACAACAACAAAGGACTTAAGAAACAAACTTTTAAACGAAAGGAAACTTCTTGGCCGGGTTGACACTCTTATGTAGGTGTCATAACCAGCCATAAAATAATGCAATATATGTCACAACAGGTGTAAATATATGGGTCATGACAATGTTCTGACCATATTATGACAGGTTATTACAAGTTATGGCAGTTGTTATGACATAGTTATGACCATGTCATAACATGTTATGACGCTGGTGTCAAGTAGTGTTACTGAGATTTGTCGTACACAGAGTGATACGGTGGGCTGTCAAGCACCCGCCTATTCCTCCCTTTGCATTGGTGGATGCATCTTGTTATTTGAATACTTTTTTGAATATTTGATGAGGGGTGTTGATGTCAACCGTCTGTATTCAATGGAGAGTGAGATGCTATGTTAGCCTCATGAATATGCATCGACCTTCTCAAATTTCAACAAAGTGTTTTTTCTCCAAGTTGCCGGGACGTCACGTGCATCAGACTTATATATCAGTACATTGGTAACAACTTAAGCATTACCAAACTTCTATTAGATCATATAAGCCTCACATATCAAAATATCAATTCATGTTAATCTTGACTAAATTCGACACTCTCTCATTGCCCCCCATACAAAAACTGATTTTGGGCAGAGATCGGGCTCTCGCTTCGCCCCCCTCGCTCTGGTAGAGCCTGTTTTGGGGTTCTGTGTTTCTAATACATACACTGTAGCACCAAGACCCCCAGGCATGACAGCTCTCTGAGCACTGAAGGATCCCTCATATCCACTGCCTGCCACACATTAATTTACCATCAATTATACAGCACGTCCACACACACTCTGGAGTGTTCTAATGACAGTAATTACCTACCAGTCATAAAGAGACCGGTTTCACATGAACATCTCTCTCCTGGCTGGCTGATGTGTGCGGTCTCGCTCTGACTGGCTGGATGGCTGTGAAGGGACGGTGTTATGATTAAGACTAAATTACACACGGATCCTTTGTTTCCACCGGTTTCACGGGAGGATAATGAAGAACGAGAGAGAGAGAGAGAGAGAGAGAGAGAGAGAGGGGGAGGGGGTGAACGCACACGAGATGGGAACCTGTTTAACATTTAGATTGTTTTTTTCTCACATTTTTCAGGGGGGAATTGGCGGTGATGTTGGTGGTCTCATCGGGAAAAAATACCAAAGAAATCACACACACAAAAAGAAAAATAGAATGTGTTGTGAAAGGTAGGCCTTGAGAGAGGTGTTTTGGTAAATCCTCACACTGAGTACGGTTACATGCACACAATAATACGATTATTGTGGATAGTCAGATTAATATAATAGTTTGTTTAAAGCGTTTACATGCTTAGCAAGAAGAACGGTTTCCCTTATAATCCTTTTTGCATGGACACATCTGAAATCAGACTACTGATGGGACTTCAATAAATGCAGAAAATCGGCAATCAAAATAAACGTTCTACCACAGCGAACGTTATTTTTGCGAAGCCTATTTGATTCTGATTTAGGACATATAAAGTTTGTATGTGAGAACTATTTCTCCAATTAATAATTTGAAAGAGTGCTCAGAAAACCAGGTGTTTTAATCAGCATATACTTACTTTGATTTTGACCTTTTGCTGATTAAGTTAAGCAGAGTAAAGTGTTTACATGACTATTACCATACTCAGCCTACTGCCATAATCAGTTTAATATCCAATTATTAGTGTGTATGTAAACATACTCACTGAGTAGGTGGTGGGGTAGGAGAGGAATCCACACATTAACTCTAAAAGTCGAAAATCACAAAAATAACCATTTTGAAATATGAAGGTTGCTTTTAAGGCCTTAGCTGAAACAGAGTAGACACCACATGCAGGTGAACTAAAGTATATTTAAGAACTGCATTTGCTACATTATGTATTTTGTTCCATTTCCGATTTTTTTAATTATGGTTCCTAGGCCCGGGGGGGAGACTACCTGTTCACACCAAACATGTCAATGGAGGTTACGTGCGATGGGCCTACAGTATGTAGTCTGTCTTGCCTACCTCTTACTAAAACTAGGTTACATACTGTGTACTAATCGTACTACATACTATTTAGAACCTACTATTTAGTAGAAATGTTAGCAGTAAGCAACAAATATCAACATACTACAAGGGTTCACACAGAGAATAAGTCAACTAATGCTTAATTGCGTGTTTTCCCGACATCCGTTCATTGTGGTACAGCCCATCCCCTTCTATGATTAGCAGCTGTTGACAAACACACCTGGGTCTTAACAGATGCTACTCTTCCACAACAGCATGCAGCAAATTCCTACTAGATGAAACGCCAAAGTATGACTATGATCCTGGAATTTAAAACATAAACATTTTTCAATTTCACATACTACTAAAGTTGATATTTTTGCATACCCAATCAGAGTACTATTTAGAGTGCAAGTACGGGTATTCGGACAGGCCCAGTGACACAACCAACATCAATGGCTTGGATTTATATATCACTTTCCAACCTGGTGCTCAAAGAAACTCACCTCATCCACCACAAATAAAACAAGCTATCCCATGGCAAAAGAGGCTTTGTTGCAGAGATAATCAACTACTAAGCCCTGTGGATAAAACAACACCAGAGATAATCAACCGCTAAGCCCTGTCCCGTGGATAAAACAACACCAGAGATAATCAACCGCTAAGCCCTATCTTGTGGATAGAACAACACCAGAGATAATCAACCGCTAAGCCCTGTCTTGTGGATAGAACAACACCAGAGATAATCAAACCCTAAGCCCTGTCCTCTGGATAAAACAACACCAGAGATAATCAACCCCTAAGCCCTGTCCTGTGGATAAAACAACACCAGAGATAATCAACCCCTAAGCCCTGTCCTGTGGATAAAACAACACCAGAGATAATCAACCGCTAAGCCCTGTCCCGTGGATAAAACAACACCAGAGATAATCAACCGCTAAGCCCTGTCCTGTGGATAAAACAACACCAGAGATAATCAACTCCTAAGCCCTGTCCTGTGGATAGAACAACACCAGAGATAATCAACCCCTAAGCCCTGTCCTCTGGATAAAACAACACCAGAGAAAATCAACCCCTAAGCCCTGTCCTGTGGATAAAACAACACCAGAGAGGACCCTTCATCCATTAGCCTTAAACCACTCAGCTCATTTTAGCAGATACCTTCATCAAATTAATGAAGACATTTATTGTTAAACACGTTTTTATAAAACATACATTTTATAAAAACTTTCTCTCCAATTAAAACCCCCCAGCGGAGCTGACATCAGTTAAATATGTATACTCATCACTAAGAGATATTAATTATATATCTGGGGTGTGTGTGTGTGTATGTGTGTAGGGTTGAATTCCTAAGTATGTCTCACTCTGAGCTGATTACTTAATGGTGATGATCATGATGAGTGAGTGTGTGTGTGTGTGTGTGTGTGTGTGTGTGTGTGCGCGTGTGAGTCCTCCTCTGCTTAATGCAGATGACATGTCCCTACATTAGGTTGGCAAGTGAGCCACAGCAGATCAGATAAGCCATATTAATGACTCTGATGGCTTTATTCATTACATCTGCTCTGACACATAGCCTCATCAGAATGTTTCTCAAATCTACGCCAGAAAAAGAGAACTCGACGATCGAGCTGGGCTGGCACATGGAACAGCCGAACAGTCCTGAGAAAAAGCCCTATAAATTATAACATCAATAGTTGGATGGTTTGTTTTGAACTTTTCTTAGTGGTTTTGTCTCTGACATACAGTATATGTTAGTTAGGTCCCGCCTCAACTGTTCCGCCTCAACTGTGCCTTTCTAGCTGATGTTCCAGCGCCAACACTGATGGTGTGTAAACAAGGCCAGGGTCAGAGGGAGGGGCTAGTGAAAAGATAGGGGTGGTCAAATTAGAATCTGTCCATGCTAGCACAGATCAATCCTGGGTCAAATACCTTCAAATAGGTAAGAACACCTTTTACACATCATTTTCCCCCAAAGAGATTGTGTCCAGGTCTCAATTTCCTATGATCAGAGTGAGATACCCGTACATGTGTATGTGTCAGACAGTGGCCAGTTTGCCTGTCCAACCGTCACCTCTCTCAAATGAAGCACAGGATTCCTGCCTAATGAGCTATGTGGGATGGAGATAGAAGGAGAGGCCACACACACACTAAACAAGGCCGATCTGTTTCAGTACACACTAGAGGTTTTCTCATTACACCAGATAGCATCCTTTAACCCTCTAACTACTGTTTCTACTGCAGGGCTTTAGCAAGGCCATCTGTCTGTGACAGATCTAAGTAAGACTAAGAGAAATACTACTGTATACAACACACACACAAGCTAACATGCACAGACACACACACCCACCCACACACACACACACACACACCCACACACACACATGCACCTAATAACTTATTTTATCGCCACTCAGTGCCACTTATTGTTGTCCATCAGGTAATATATCTGAAGATGTTTGGTTGTCCATCAGGTAACATGTCTGAAGAGTTCTGATTGTCTATCAGGTAGCATGTCTGAAGAGGTCTGGTTGTCCATCAGGTAATATATCTGAAGAGGTCTGGTTGTCCATCAGGAAACATGTCTGAAGAGGTCTGGTTGTCCATCAGGTAATATATCCGAAGAGGTCGAGGTGTCCATCAGGTAATATATCTGAAGAGGTCTGGTTGTCCATCAGGTAATATATCTGAAGAGGTCTGGTTGTCCATTAGGTAACATATCTGAAGAGGTCTGGTTATCCATCAGGTAATATATCTGAAGAGGTCTGGTTGTCCATCAGGGAATATATCTGAAGGGGTCTGGGCAGCAGATGAGGCCGTTTCAGACACCATTTCATCCTGATTCATCAGAACACCTCATCAGGCTTGACCAGAAGGATCTATCACCTGGACAGTGGACACACATAAACGCAAGAACACACGCACGCACACAAACACATGCACACACTCACACACACCGATGACAACACAAGCCTTTTCAGAATCCTCTGCCATATGATACTCCATATTGCCTACAGAGCAAGACAAACAACCACCATTGGTTCAGTCTGCACTTTCTCTCGTTGATTTAATTACTCAATAAAAATTTGACCTAAACTTTTCAGATGGCAAACTGATATTTACAGTAAACACACCATCTGTGACATCAGAGCAGGCCATATTTATACTGGCCTGCTGGAGGCGGAGGAGATAAAAGTTTGACACACTAACGAGCGGCTAACGCTAACTAGCAAAAAGTTCACTTTAGACTCTCATTAAAACACTTAAACACACACACGTACGCACACGTGTGTGTGTGTGTGTCACAAAGCCATCACTAATGCTGTCAAAAACAGCATGAATGACTCTGATCAGCTCTGTGTCAGTGTGACCGGTCTAATCAGTTATGGGGATGTGTTTGAAGAAGATGGCTGCAGAAACATCTTCACTGAACACCTCAGGGCTTTGATTGGAACTGGACCCATGCAGAGACACACAACCATTGATGTGTGTGTGCTTGTACAGCTTTGGCTTTTAAAAACACTTTAGTTCAATACATTGAGAGAAAAAAACATCTAGCACTGAGCTGTGTGGTACATAATTTAGCCTACAGAATGAATGATTCAACATTCCAACTTTACACTGACAGGAGGATGAGAACTGGAAGACTGGAAGAAACTTTTTCCTTTAACATGTCTGACGAGAAGTTTATCCTGCTTTCACAGGAACAGGCCCAGATCCCCTCCTTTTGCGTGAAGAAAAGACGCAAGAAAAGGGGCCGCAGATGGAGCGGCCTTCTGAGAATCCGTTGACGAGCGAGTAAACTCCCACTGCCATCCCTTCTTCTTGCTAATGTGCAATCCATGGAAAATAAAATTGATGACCTACGATTAAGATTATTCTATCAACGGGACATTAAAAACTGTAACATCTTATGTTTCACAGAGACGTAGCTGAACAACGATGCGGACAATATAGAGCTAGCGGGATTTTCCAAGCACCGGCAGAACAGAGACACTAACTCTGGTAAGACGAGGGGTGGGGGTGTGTGTCAGTTTATCAATAACAGATGGTGCGCGATGTCTAATATTAAAGAAGTCTCTAGGTATTGCTCACCTGAGGTAGAGTACCTTATGATAAGCTGTAGACCACACTATCTACCAAGAGAGTTCTCATCTATATTATTCGTAGCCGTCTATGTCACATGTGCAACCAGAGAAAAATAAATCCTAGACCACCTTTACTCCACACACAGAGACACATACAAAGATCTCCCCCGCCCTCCATTTGGCAAATCTGATCATAATTCTAGCAAAAACTAAAGCAGGAAGTACCAGTGACTCACTCAATACGGAAGTGGTCAGATGACGCGGATGCTACACCACAGGACTGTTTTGCTAGCACAGACTGGAATATGTTTCGGGATCTATCCAATGGCATTGAGGAGTACACCACCTCAGTCATCGGCTTCATCAATATGTGCATCGACGACGACGTCCCCACAGTGACTGTACGTACTGTGGTGGCCAGAAGGAAACACAGTCCCTCACCACACAGCACAGTCACCTGCAGCACCATGGAGAGCACCATCAGAGGTCGACACAAGGTCTGGGCTGAACAGAGATGTTCAGGACCAAGGACAGCCCTAACCCAGGTGTGCACAATTTCCCCTCTGACAGGGAGCCTCGGCTGCAGGCTGTTGGGCCCAATTAGTAGCCACATTAAAGAGGACAAAGAAGCCACAGTGAGGAAAAGGAGAGGCAGGAGAAGAGAGCAGACACGGAGTGTTGGAGGTATCCCAGCCCAGACCAGTCAGAACCCAACCACCCTCTTGGAGATAGAGGCCTAGTGGAGGACGTGAGTAGAATAACCCACCTTGTCTAATCCTACACCTCTTCTGCCTCCCTTCCAGAAGTAGACGGACGCCAGAAGGAGCAGCCGGCAGAAAGAAGAGTGACCTGAGTTACAGTTTCCTCCCTTTTCCCTTTCCCCTCCTTTTGAGAAATAAAGAAACCTAAGTTTGCCCCACTGAAACTCTGCCCAGTGAATGATTTTCTGCAACCTCCGGAGTTAAACCCTCCCAGTCCTGAGAGGGGAGGTTACAGTACATATTCCAACCTGAAGCCATGGATTACAGGCAACATCCGCATCTAGCAGCTCTAGCTAAAGGCTAGAGCTGCTGCTTTAAAGGAGCGGGAAACTAATCCGGACGCTTATAAGAAATCCCGCCATGCCCTCAGACGAACCATCAAACAAGCAAAGCGTCAATACAGGATTAAGATTGAATCCTACTACACTGGCTCTGACGCTCGTCAGATGTGGCAGGGCTTGAAGACTATTACGGACTACAAAGGAAAACCCAGACGCGAGCTGCGCAGTAAAGCAAGCCTACCAGACGAGCTAAATGCATTTTATGCTCGTTTCGAGGCAAGCAACACTGAAGCATGCACGAGAGCACCAGCTGTTCTGGATGACTGTGTGATAACGCTCTTGGTAGCTGATGTGAACAAAACCTTTAAACAGGTCAACATTCACAAAGCCGCTGGGCCAGACGGAGTACTGACCGAGTCTGTAATACCTACATGTTTCAAGCAGACACCATAGTCCCTGTGCCCAAGGAAGCGAAGGTAACCTGCCTAAATGATTACTGCCCCGTGGCACTCACGTCGGTAGCCATGAAGTGCTGTTCATTGACTACAGCTCAGCGTTCAACACCATAGTGCCCACGAAGCTCATAATTAAGCTAAGGACTCTGGGACTAAACACCTCCCTCTGCAAATGGATCATGGACTTCCTGACGGGCCTTCCCTAGGTGGTAAGAGTAGGCAACAACACGTCTGCCACGGAGGAGGTCAGAGACCTGGCAGTCTGGTGCCAGGACAACAACCTCTCCCTCAATGTGAGCAAGACAAAGGAGCTGATCGTGGACTACAGGAAAAGGCCCATTAAGACCGATGGGGCGGTAGTGGAGCGGGTCAAGAGTTTCAAGTTCCTTGGTGTCCAAATCACCAACGAACTATCATGTTCCAAACACACCAAGACAGTCGTGAAGAGGACAAAACCTTTTCCCTCTCAGGAGATTGAAAAGATTTGGCATGGGTCCCCAGATCCTCAAAAGGTTTGACAGCTGCACCATCGAGAGAATCCTGACCGGTTGTATCACCGCCTGGTATGGCAACTGCTCAGCATCTGACCGTAAGGTGCTACAGAGGGTAGTGCGTACAGCCCAGTACATCACTGGAGCCAAGCTTCCTGCCATCCAGGACCTATATACTAGGCGGTGTCAGATGAAAGCCGCTGCTATTCGCTGTTTATTATCTATGCAGTCACTTCACCCCCACCTACGTGTACAAATTACCTCAACTAACCTGTACCCCCGCACACTGACTCGGTACCAGTGCCCCCCGTATATAGCCTTGTTATTGTTATTCTAATTGTGTTACTTTTTATTATTACTTTTTATTTTAGTCTACTTGGTAAATATTTTCTTAACTCTTCTTGAACTGCACTGTTGGTTAAGGGCTTGTAAGTAAGCATTTCACGGTAAAGTCTACACTTGTTGTATTCGGCGCATGTGACAAATAAAACTTTATTTGATCAGAGAGAGAAAGAGTGTGTCTGACACTCCAAATCAGTTCCTAGCCCCTTTCCCGTGTCCTAGCCCCTTTCCCGTGTCCTAGCCCCTTTCCCGTGTCCTAGCCCGTTCCCCGTGGCCTAGCCCGTTCCCCGTGGCCTAGCCCGTTTCCCGTGGCCTAGCCCGTTCCCCATGGCCTAGCTCCTTCCCTAAGCCCCCTACTACTGTGATGTTTACCAGTGTGTGTGTGTGTGTGTGTGTGCACGCATGCGTGCATGTGCATGCGTGCGTGCGTGCCAAAGAGAAAGACGTTTAGAGAGAGAATGTGAATGATTTGAGAGGAACTCCGCGGATGTGAAGAAATGTGTGTTAATTATCTATTGAGCCTTTGTAGAGCTCAGCTTGACAAGAGTTCTCCCAGAGGATTCCCATTCACTGGGAATGTTACATTAGGGAACATATGGGAATATTACACAGGATAATTACAATTCCAAAGCACCTTTCTAGGTTTATAAAACAATCCATGCTCTGCCAACGAATTAGAAGTAGGGAGAGAGAGAAGGAGAGAATGATATAAGTTGAGGTGTGTGTGTTTACTTGTTCCTGTGTTGTGTGGTTGTCTCTCTGTGTGTTGAGTGTGTTCTCCATGGACTGCTGTAGGGCCAGGCGCAGCTCTGCAGACTGTCTCTCCAGCCTCTCCACTGTCAGCCTGTAACACACACACACACGCGTGCAAGTAAACATCACAGTGGTAGGGGGCTTAGGGAATGGGCTAGGACACAGGGAAGGGCCTAGGGACTGATTTGGAACTAGGCCGAATAGTCTCAGTAAAAACAGGGGGGAATCTGAATGTGATCGATAGGGGGTCTATTTCTGCTCTGCCTCAATAGAGACTGGCTGCCGTGGTTACTCGATCAATACGACAAATTATGAGCATTTCCTCAAGCTCCCGACCAACCCCATCCCCAGAGCAGCCC
Source organism: Brachymystax lenok tsinlingensis (assembly GCA_030435695.1). NCBI lineage: Eukaryota > Metazoa > Chordata > Actinopteri > Salmoniformes > Salmonidae > Brachymystax > Brachymystax lenok. Next base: position 16,950,890 of record CM059782.1, read on the forward strand.
CAGCGCAGGCAGCCCCAGCGCAGCCCCCATGGACCTCACTGGCAGACCGACTGGGCACAACACAGCTAAATGTACACACAATATATGACTAAATATACAGATCTTATAGCAAACCTAAATATACAGGCTATATACACATCCACAGTACGGTCTCAATATGCACCAATTTCAATGTTATAAGTATATTCAGGAGTGCTGTACATATTTGTGTTAGAAATTGGCTATAGAACCCAAAGACAGTTTTCTCAGTTCACAATAAAAAAAGATGGAAGAGAGATGGGTTGAGAAGGGGATAGAGGGGATAATGGGGGAATCAGGGGAAGAGAGGGGAGGATGGGATGGGGAACTTCCCAGAAACAGCTGAAATCCATTTAGCATCATGTTCATGTTTAGTTGAATAATGACCATTTGGGAGCGCTTTTCTCATACAGACTGACTCCTCTTAGCTATTGGCCCATATGGATGTTAACAATTTAGAGAGAGGGAGAGGACGAGAGAGAGAGAGAGAGAGAGAGAGAGAGTAGAGAGAGAAAGGGAGAGAGCGAGAGAAGGGGTGAGAGAGAGAGAGAGAGAGAGAGAGAGAGAGAGAGAGAGAGACAGAGAGGGGTGAGAGAGAAGGGGTGAGAGAGAGTGGGGCAGAGAGAGGGTGGGGGGGAGGATTCTGCATTCATGTGATGAGGTCACCATACTGGCAGAGATCTAGACCACAACCACAGACAGACACCAGCCATTTCATGCTGCATTTATGCTGATGTCATCACAATGCTGAAGAGACACGGGTCAACCTGTGAACTTTGAACTTGGTGACCTCATGTACGGCACGATATGGGGCGGGCCAAGATGCACATTCTCTAATATCTCTAATATGTCCATAATATGCCCATTTGGAGAGGATGGTAATCTATGAGTACTGCTGGCGTGTAGAGTAACCTTGTCTGAGACCTGAAGAAGAGTTAATTCCCCGTGTTACCTCCTTACCTCCTCCTCTCCTCCGCCTGTCTTCCTTCTCTCACACTCCCCTCCAACCGCCTAACCTCCTCTCCACGACATGACAGCTCCTCTACTGATAAAGGGAGAGAGAGAGACAGAAAGAGAGAGAGAGACAGAAAGAGAGAGACAGAAAGAGAGAGATATCATGAAAACTAATGGCTTCAGACCAACAGGGAGCAGTACAATACGAACGCATATGAAGCTAAATGAAACCACATTTGAAAGATGTTTGTCAGTTGAAACATTAATTCATACTTCCCCTGAAAATGACTTCTATAAATTCTAAACCATTTTCATATGCCACAACTAATAACCCATCATCTTTATATTAAAATGTAAGTGCCGGTTCATGTATAATGCATTCTTCAACTATTCAAGGTTATACAGTATGCGACTATTATTCCTAAAAACCAAATTGTAGAACGTAGCAAAGAGACGAGCAATGAACCTTAGATCCAAGTAAAATAAAGCTCTAAATAAAATGCAGTCAAACGAATTAAAAAGAGAACAATGCAAATGGCTTCTCATTAAAGGCACACAAAGCCAGAGAACAAACATTTAGCCAGTATGAACCCTGTCAGAACAGGGCTTTGTTGTGTCACACAAAGGAAACACTTCCTCTTCCTGTCAATAGATGGCACTCCTCACCTTACACAGCACACAAAGCGTGCACCCATCCATTCAATCATTTTTCCCCCCTATCTTTCTCTCTCTGTCTCTCTCCATCTCTCTTTCCATCTACATGGAATAAAATCATATTGTCCACCACGTAGTAGGTTTAGCATAGTGTGTTTATAAAGCATATAAAGGTTTTTGCTCTTTGTGAAACAGAATTGCCTTGAATTTTCATACGTCTGATTTCCAGCGAGACACCATTTGCTTAAAAGACACATTTTGGGATAACCTCTACCGCCCCTTTTATTCATTGTGGGTTTAAAATCATTGTTTTAGACAGTTTTTGCCACTCAGTCAGGATGCAATATGGAATGCTAAACTCCAGGTCACCTGTGTGTCATGGATGTGTCTGCTTGCATTTATGTGCGTGCATTTTAAAATGGGGAGAAATGGGTATGATGCTATTAGTGACATATGCAGTGATTGTAGTGGGAGGACTGGAGAGAAAAGGACGGAAAAATGAATACTAAAACATCAACACTTGATAAATCCATGATTCATTTATGGCTTTGCAGAATCCAAACGGTTTAAATTGCAGCCGTAGGAAACTGGAACCTGTAAATATTTTACGATGCACAAACAGACTTTGATTTATTTTCATTATTTTATTCCAGCCCACCTCGGCTCGATTGCTGAATCTCAAGGTAAAAGTTTGTTATGAATCTAAATAATCGATATAAAGAGAACGAGTAGAGATGCATCTCAGGTTGATTCACATTCATAAGGAATCAGTTCAATATAACCTCTCTCACACTGACCATCCATGGAGGGCAATTAATGCTGCACAGGCTGCCTGTTTACAAATACACAGGCAAAGGTTAGGAAAGCAGACTTTGTACTGTAACCCAAAACAACACATGCAGAAACTAGAAAATGCTATTTCAGTTATTAGGGTTTAATATAGTCAATTTCTATGGAGACTGTAGGAGCAGAACAGACCCAGAACCAGTTTCCTGGCTGAGTGTGTTGTATCTCCCTTCTTTATTTTGAGTTGGGTACAAAAACAGATGGGCCTTTGCCTTACTTCCATCCAGTGATGCAAACACACACACACACACACACACACACACACACACACACACACACACACACACACACACACTCTTTCCCTCTCTCTGTCAGTGTTATATTTACAGTGATCTGGCAGTGGTAGATGAGCCCCGGGCTATAACACTCTAACACACTACCTAATGCTCAGACTAGCAGGTAATCTGGTGTCTCACATCCTCCTTTGATACACACTGATCAATACACTGCTGTAACACCAGTCATTTTCTCCTGCTTCTACCTGCCTTCTCTCTTTTTATTAGGCTACATTTATAATTCATATTACACTGGCTGGATACGCAGACACAGGCCTGTGTGTGTGTGTGTATTAGAACAATAATAGCAAAGATCTGTGCAAATTATAATGTGTTTGGTTGTCTGTGTTCGGGTGAACAATAGTTTGGGGATTGCTAGCTTGTTTAATGGGATTATAGGGCATACAGGGACTTCATAAAGTATTGCCAACCCTTGACTTTTTCCACATTTTGTTCTGTTACAAAGTGTGATTAAAAAAATATATATTGTCATTTTTTGGTCAATGATCTACACAAAATACTGTAATGTCAGAGTGGAAGAAAAATTATAACATAAAAAAATGTAAATGTAAAAACACAGATGATTTGTTCTTCCACTAACCAACAAGGCTCGTAATGTATTCATATTTACAGATGGCATACAAGTTTGTTATTAAGACACATGACAGTTCACATGTTCGAGAAGACATTTCTGCCCAAAAACGCATTTTGGTAAAATAAAATAATAATTACGTTCAAACGGCTCTCCTGTGAAGTCGTGGCTTACAACATACGCCTAGTTTCATGAAACGGGTCACATATACACTATACATACAAATGTATGTGGACACCCCTTCAAATTAGTGGATTTGGTTATTTCAGCAACACCCGTTGCTGATAGGTGTATAAATAGAGCACACAGCCATGCAATCTCCATAAGTACATTGGTAGTAGAGCTGCTCCGGTCAACTGTAAGTGCTGTTATTGTAAAGTGGAAACGTCTAGGAGTAACAACGGCTCAGCCGTGAAGTGGTAGGCCACACAATTTCACAGAATGGGACCGCTGAGTGCTGAAGTGCGTAAAAATAGTCCGTCCTCGGTTGCAAACTGCCTCTGGAAGCAACAGTCAGCACAAGAACTGTTAATTGAAGCTTTATGAAATGGGTTATACACCACTCCAAGCATTGTATGGAAAGGTGTAAAGCTCGCCGCCATTGGACTCTGGGAGCAGTGTAAACGCGTGCTCTGGAGTGATGAACGACTCTTTACCATCTGGCAGTCGGACAGATGAATCTGGGTTTGACGGATACCAAGAGAACTCTACCTGCCCCAATGCATAGTGCCAACTGTAAAGTTTGGTGGAGAAGGAATAATGGGCTGTGGCTGTTTTTCATGGTTTGGGCTAGTTCCAGTTAAGGGAAATCTTAACACTACAGCATACAATGACATTCTAGACAGTTCTGTGCTTCCAACTTTGTGGCAACAGTTTGGGGAAGGCCATTTCCTGTTTCAGAATGACAATGCCCCTGTGCACAAAACGAGGTCCATACAGAAATGTTTTGTCGAATTCAATGTGGAAGAACTTGACTGGCCTGCACAAAGCCCTGACCTCAACCCCATCAAACACCTTTGGGATGAAATGGAACGCAGACTGCAAGCCAGGCATAATCGCCCAGCATCAGTGCCTGACCTTACTAACGCTCTTGTGGCTGAATGGAAGCAAGTCCCCGCAGCAATGTTCCAACATCTAGTGGAAAGCCTTCCCAGAAGAGTAGAGGCTATTATAGCAGCAATGGGGGCAACCCCATATTAATGCCCATGACTTTGGAATTAGATTTTGTAGGCAAGCAGGTGCCCACATACTTTTGGTCATGTAGTGTATTTAACCCCCTGAGTCAATACATGTTAGAATCCCCTTTGGCAGTGATTACAGCATTGGGTCTTTCTGGGTAAGTCTCTAAGAGTTTTTCACACCTGGACTGAGCAACATTTGCACATTACTCTTTTCAAAATTATTAAATTCAAATTGGTTGTTGATCAATGCCAGACAACCATTTTCAGGTCTTGCTATATAGTTTTTACTTAAAACTGCCTGAAAATGTAACTCGGACACTCAGGAGCATTCACTGTCTTCTTGGTAAGCAACTCCAGTGTAGATTTGGGCTTGTGTTTTTGGTTATTGTCCTGTTGAAAGGTGAATTAATCTCCCAGTGTCTGGTGGAAAGCAGATCGAACAATGATTTCCTCTAGGATTTTGACTGTGCTTAGCTCTTTTCCGTTTCCTTTTTATCCTGAAAAACTCCCCAGTCCTTAACGATTACAAGCATACCTATAACATGAGGCAGCAACCACTATCCTTCAAAATATGGAGAGTGGCACTCAGTAATGCGCTGTATTGGATTTGACCCAAACATAACGCTTTGTATTCAGGAAAAAAATGTAATTGCTTTGACAAATTTTGCAGTATTACTTTAGTGCCTTGTTGTAAACAGGATGCATGTTTTGGAATCTTTTTTATTCTGTACAGGTTTCCTTATTTTCACTCTCTGTATTACGTTAATATTGTGGAGTAACTACAATGTAGTTGATCCATCCTCAGTTCTCCTATAACAACCATTCAACTCTGTAACTGTTTTAAAGTCACCATTGGCCTCATGCTGAAATCCCTGAGCGTTTTCCTTCCTTTACGGCAACTGAGTTAGGAAGGACACCTGTATCTTTGTAGTGACTGGGTGTATTGATACACCATCCAATTTGTCATTAATTATATTCACCATGCTGAAAGGGATATTCAATGCCTGGTTTTTATGTTTTTTTACCCTTCTACCAATAGGTGCCCTTCTTTGTGAAGCACTGGAAAACCTCCCTGGTCTTTGTGGTTGAATCTGTATTTGAAATCCACTGCTTGACCGAGGAACCTTACAGATAACTGTATGTGTGGGCTACAAGGGTAGTCATTCAAATATCACTGCACACAGACTGAGTCCATGAAACTTATTATGTGACTTGTTAAGCACATTTGTTATTATGTGACAAGCACAACCCTTTTGTTATTCAACCCCATAACAAAGGGGTTGAATACTTCTTGACTCAAGACATTTTAGCTTTCCATTTTTAATGAATTGGTAAAATGTTCTAAAAACATAATTCCACTTTGACATTATGGAGTATTGGGTGTAGGCCAGTGACAACAAATGTCAATTTAATCCATTTTAAATTCAGGCTGTAACACAACAAAATGTGGAAAAAGTCAAGGGGTTTTAATACTTTCTGACAGCACTGTAATGGGTGTGTGTGTGTGTGTGAGTGGAGGTGGATTTGAGGGCTGCTATGTCTCTCTCCAGGGTCTAAACCAGAAATATATGCTGGTGATTTCATCATCTTTAAACTCCAAACTAGTGTTAAAGACAGGGAATAGAATGGTGCCTCTGCAGCAACTCAGACCCACTGGTTGTATATACTGTACGTTATTACAGCTAAACCATGCTTGTTCCCGTGTGGGAATATTTCATGAAGGATGTAAATAAAAATATCCTCCATATCAACATGAGGGATCAGTGTTTAAAAGTGGAAAAGAGATGTGTGTGTGTGTATACACACACACACACACACACACACACACATATATATATATATATATATATATATACACATATATATATATATATATATATATATATATATATATATATATATATATATATATATATACACACACAAGGTAAAAACAGTTAATTGTTTTTTTCTCTAATTGTGGAACAGAATAAGAGCAGTAATAACATCAGTATATACACACCAATGTTCTGCCGATGATAAAGTCTTTACTAAAAGACAAACTGAGTAGTACTTAGAGCTGGGACGATAAACCCCAAATTATCCACACCGACCATACTGATCATTTACCACAGGCATTTTGCCGATATCGTTCAAGTACAATAAGTAGCCTGTACTAAAGAAATGTGTTAAAATGAAATATGGGGGATTGTTAATGGGATAATTGATGGCTACAACCATCAGACTAGTAGTAGTAGTTTACTGGATAATAAAAGAAACTGTGGTGCACATTGTTATACACTTATCGTTATATTTATCATTCAGGCAATTTATCATGATATGCATTTTTGCCCACCTTTAGTAACACTTACAGTATGTAACATTGATGTATTGATCAGTGAGGTACGCCATTGGAAACATGCTATTTTGGAAAAAGTTATTGAGTTGTACTCTAAAGCAGGATGGTGGTATTGACAGGAAAGGCCTTATTATCTCTGCGCTGGAGAAAGCTCCAGTATATAAGGCTTTCCTATCTATATGCATCACCAGCTGTCTTGTCCTCTCCTACCAGACTCTCCTCTCCTCCATCATCCCTTGCTATCGCTCTTTCCCCGGAACACTCATATTAAATGTTATTTACATCGAAGTGTTTCCACGGTTGCGAGGGTTCTAGAAACATAATGTGATGGATCATTCTTTCCTCCAGACTCCGCCTACCTGCCTGATGATCATCTCACAGTCAGCCAATCATAAACCGACTCCTCTGCAGTCTGACGGGGCTTATTTCTGCTCGTGACACATTCAGGGCCAGTTTCAGTCAAACAGGCCTTGGTGATGTATATTACTGTACATGCAATAACTTACTTTACCTCAACATGTTGTGTGTTCTCTCTCTCTCTCTCTCTCAGACAAAAGGTATGCTTTTCAACTAAGACAATAAAGATATGTTGATTGATTAGTACCTGTCTGTCTGTGACTCCTGCGTAGTTCCAACAGGGCCTCTTTGAGTGTCTGCGCTTCCTCTTTCTCTTCCTCCATCTCCCTGGTTCTCCTCTTCACCTCCTCGTTCTCTTCCTCCATCTCCCTGGTTCTCCTCTTCACCTCCTCGTTCTCTTCCTCCAGCTCCCTGGTTCTCCTCTTCACCTCCTCTTTCTCTTCCTCCATCTCCCTGGTTCTCCTCTTCACCTCCTCTTTCTCTTCCTCCATCTCCCTGGTTCTCCTCTTCACCTCCTCTTTCTCTTCCTCCAGCTCCCTGGTTCTCCTCTTCACCTCCTCGTTCTCTTCCTCCATCTCCCTGGTTCTCCTCTTCACCTCCTCTTTCTCTTCCTCCATCTCCCTGGTTCTCCTCTTCACCCCCTCTTTCTCTTCCTCCAGCTCCCTGCTTCTCCTCTTCACCTCCTCTTTCTCCTCCTCCAGCTCCTTGGTTCTCCTCTTCACCTCCTCGTTCTCCTTTTCCAACTCCTTAGTTCTCTTCTTCACCTCCTCTTTCTTTTCCTCCAGCTCCCTGCTTCTCCTCTTCACCTCCTCTTTCTCCTCTTCTAGCTCCCTGCTTCTCCTCTTCACCTCCTCTTTCTCCTCTTCTAGCTCCCTGCTTCTCCTCTTCACCTCCTCTTTATCTTCCTCCAGCTCCCTGCTTCTCCTCTTCACCTCCTCTTTCTCCTCTTCTAGCTCCCTGCTTCTCCTCTTCACCTCCTCTTTCTCCTCTTCTAGCTCCCTGCTTCTCCTCTTCACCTCCTCTTTCTCCTCTTCTAGCTCCCTGGTTCTCCTCTTCACGTCCTCGTTATCTTCCTCCAGCTCCCTGCTTCTCCTCTTCACCTCCTCTTTCTCCTCTTCCAGCTCCCTGCTTCTCCTCTTCACCTCCTCTTTTTCTTCCTCCAGCTCCCTGGTTCTCCTCTTTAGCATCTCCCTGGCCTCCTCACCAAGTCTGTGTTCCTCCTCTCTCTGCTCGTGCGCCTCCTTTCTGAGCCTCTGCACCCAGACTTTCTCCTCCTTCAGATCCTTGGTTCTCCTCTGAAGGTGCAGCTTAGTTTCCTTCAGGTCCTCCTCAACTTGCTGGAGCAAGACATCCTGCCCCTGGATGGTCTGGCCAGAGAAAGAGTGTGTGACTGTTAGTTACTATCTAAATAGTCAAAAAGGTCCCAAGGTGTGTATGTGTGTGTGTTGTGGTGGAAAAGCTTCATTATTGCAAGAATGACTCGAAATAAAGTTTGAATAATTGTCCAAGTCTCTCTCAGTATACCTGAATTTCCACAACAGTGTGCGCAAACATTATGTCATTAACAGAGGTCATTAAGTAACCCTAAACAAAGACTGACGTAATAAAATATGATACCATGCAGAATTATTATCAAATCACATCCGATGGCCCTGCCTTTGTAGACTGGCTGCTCCCGAATACCAACTCCCTAACTGTTCTACTGGAGAATCTAGCTCTGTCCACACATACAGGCCCATGTTAACTATAGCTCATCTATGTCTAGGGCGTCATTAACTTCACATTAACACAATATATCATTGTTCATTAATAATAATCAACCATACATGTAATCAGAGTCGTTCCACAGCCCTCTCTACGCATGTATTACGTATGAAGATGTAATTAATGTAGATTTACATGTGTCGTTACATTACACAGCCTCGTTAGCTAGAGCAGTGGTTCCCAAACTGTTGGTCGGGACACATGGGTCCAGGTGGGTCACGTGACAACATTGCATTATTTATTATTTAATTTTGATACCTTTTCGGGATACAAAAACGTTTTCAGTGTAAACTTAAACGACTAAAACCAGATATAAAGCATGTAGAAAAGATAATGGAGCTATGTTTTTAAGTAATAGCCTGTAACCTTTGACAATTTACAATCAACAACATAAAAGAAAGACAATCAGGCCCACATTGATTTTGTTATAATGTTTCAGCAATAGAACACAGCATTAGCCATGTCAAAATGTGTAGAATTGTAGGAAATAAGCTTAAAAATGTAAAATGTTTCTCGCAAGTTCATGGCAGAATGTATACAATTACAAGAGATTTGCTTTGAAACTACTAAATTTTTCCTCCGCTGCCAAGATTTCATTTTTGACTTATTCTTTGGTCTATGGTGGGTTGCGACTAAAAACACACCTCCATTTGTGGGTCATGAAGCAAAAAGGTTTGAGAACACCTGAGCTAGAATACAAAGTGTCCCTTCATGACGATGGCTGAGTGAACTGACGTGAAAAGGACAATCATAACACACGCTATCCTCCCAACACACACACTGTCCTCCCAAGACACACGCTATCCTCCCAACACATACACTATCCTCCCAACACACACGCTATTCTCCCCAACACACACGCTATCCTCCCAACACACACGCTATCCTCCCAACACACACTCTATCCTCCCAACGCACACGCTATCCCCCCAACGCACACGCTATCCTCCCAACACACACTCTATCCTCCCAACGCACACGCTATCCCCCCAACGCACACGCTATCCTCCCAACACACACTCTATCCTCCCAACGCACACGCTATCCCCCCAACGCACACGCTATCCTCCCAACACACACGCTATCCTCCCCAACACACACGCTATCCTCCCAACACACACGCTATCCTCCCCAACACACACGCTATCCTCCCAACACACACGCTATTCTCCCCAACACACACTCTATCCTCCCAACACACACGCTATCCCCCCAACGCACACGCTATCCTCCCAACACACACACTATCCCCCCAACACACACGCTATCCTCCCAACACACACACTATTCCCCACAACATACACGCTATCCCCCACCACACACACGCTATCCCCCAACATACACGCTATCCTCCTAACACACACTATTCCCCCCAACACACACGCTATCCTCCCAACACACACGCTATCCCCCCAACGCACACGCTATCCCCCCAACACACACGCTATCCTCCCAACACACACGCTATCCTCCCAACACACACGCTATCCTCCCAACACACACACTATTCCCCACAACATACACGCTATGCTCCCAACACACACGCTATCCCCCACCACACACAAGCTATCCTCACAACACACACGCTATCCCCCACCACACGCTATCCTCCCAAGACACACGCTATCCTCCCAACACACACGCTATCCCCCCAACACACACGCTATCCTCCCAACACACACGCTATCCTCCCAACACACACGCTATCCTCCCCAACACACACGCTATCCTCCCAACACACACTCTATCCTCCCAACACACACGCTATTCTCCCAACACACACTCTATCCTCCCAACACACACGCTATCCTCCCAACACACACGCTATCCCCCCAACACACACGCTATCCCCCCAACACACAAGCTATCCTCACAACACACACGCTATCCCCCACCACACGCTATCCTCCCAAGACACACGCTATCCTCCCAACACACACGCTATCCCCCCAACACACATGCTATCCTCCCAACACACACGCTATCCTCCCAACACACACGCTATCCTCCCCAACACACACGCTATCCTCCCAACACACACTCTATCCTCCCAACACACACGCTATTCTCCCAACACACACTCTATCCTCCCAACACACACGCTATCCTCCCAACACACACGCTATCCCCCCAACACACACGCTATCCCCCCAACACACACGCTATCCTCCCCAACACACACGCTATCCCCCCAACACACACGCTATCCTCCCCAACACACACGCTATCCTCCCAACACACACGCTATCCTCCCAACACACACGCTATCCCGCCAACACACACGCTATCCTCCCAACACACACGCTATCCTCCCAACACACACGCTATCCTCCCAACACACAGGCTATCCTCCCAACACACACGCTATCCTCCCAACACACACGCTATCCTCCCAACACACACGCTATCCCCCCAACACACAGGCTATCCTCCAAAAACACACTCTATCCTCCCAGCACACACGCTATCCCCCCAACACACAGGCTATCCTCCAAAAACACACTCTATCCTCCCAACACACACGCTATCCTCCCAATACACACGCTATCCCCCCAACACACACGCTATCCTCACAAGTCATTAGGTCGCATGCTGGGGGTGTGTGACATGCGTGTCATGTGTTTGTGCCAAGGGCGTAGACCCACACACAGGACACCCAAGTGCCCGCGACTGGCAGCTTTGTCTTGGCACGGTGCCATGGCACCAGTCGTAATGGCACCCTCGTCACCACTTAACCTCATTTGAATATTTAGTGTCCATTTCACATGTTAATTGGAGTCAATTGAGCCGGGCCTGGCACCACTTGGAGCTTTAATTAATGGCAGGGTAATTTGTTTCTGTCAGGCAATCGGAGGATTGGGGTTAGAAGTGAATAGAGATAATATTTTTTTTGATCTGGGTTCATATGGGTCTGTTAGGCTGAAAAGGCTTCTATTGCATCCTACAGTCATGGAGAGAAACCGCAGCCTACTAATCTAACTTTTCTAGTTCCTTCAAATCTGCTAACCCTGATAGGGGCAAAGGGCTATAGGGTAGGAGCTAGGGCAGGGGTCTCCAACCTTTTATAGTATGAGAGCTACTTGAATGAAAAATGTTGTGCGCTACTAATTTTTTTCTAGCTTTTAAATAGACATATTATTCTCTTCTCCCCTGCAACTCTTCCCCAGGTCCTTAGCGTAAAAAGAGAAAGTGGCGCACTATGTTTTCTATCAATATACATGGCAAAATAATGGTTTATAAACAACTTTTTCACTCTCAAAATTACAATTGTTCATATAGAATAAACAAAATTGGATGTTCTGAGTCCATGTCAATGGTTAAATCACATCAAAAGGCAATTGTCTTTTTTTTCATTGAGCATCCGGCCCTTTAATTGCACATCTAGCTAGTGAGGAATGTTCCATCTAATGTGCTGGTCTAGTGATGGTTCTGTACTGCTGCTGCTCATTTCATGGTAAAGTTTGCAAATAACAAATAGATACAAATTATATACTTCCTCATGATATACTTCTGCCAGGTAAGCCTACTCTGCAGTTAACTTTTAATTGAGAAAGTTTGGGGGAAGTATTTCTGTCAACCCATAAGACAGTTATCACATCAACTGGCTACACAACTGGATTGATAGACAAACACTCGCACCACACAGACAGACAGGGGGCAATATTGCTGGAAATTATTTGTCAGATATTGTGTTAGGTTAGGCTTTTTAAGCCAATAGTGGCTAACCAGGGTTGTTATAATGTCAACGTTGCGTTGATTAGATAACAGTTGAGAGCTCGCTGTGTCAGATATTTGTTTATGACAGTTTGTGATGGATGACATGAAAAATTGCATGTACTTTGGGAATTGTTTAGTGAGTTACTCACAGGTGGGTTGATCAACCTGTTGGAGACCCCTGGGCTAGGGTAAGCACCTGGGTGTCCTAAACATTTCCTAATCCTAACTGACCTGTTGTCTCTGTGTACAGGTGTCGTGGGTGTCGACCAGCTCCTCCTGTAGGCGTGTCACTTCCTCCTGTAGCTGTGTTACTTCTTGCTCCAGCTGTGTGTGAGTGACCAGATGTTTGCGGTGGGAGGTGGCCAGGTCCAAGTGAAGAGATTGCAGGGTCCTCTCTAGCCCCGCCTTCTCCTGGCTGTGCTTCTCTAGTTCTTCCTCCCTGCGAAGATACTCTGCCCTCATCTGTAGCAGGGCCTGTTCGCAATTGGCTAAGCGCTCTACCTGCTCTGTGGATTGCTGATGAGAGTCAATAGACATTATTATTTATAGGTATAGTGGTACAGGCATTCTGAAAAATCACTTGCTGGTGACCTAGATCGCCACACTGCTATACGCTCCCAAAAGGGCTCTGTTCGATTGATGCCCATTGGTTTAACTTAGAAGTTTCAGTACAGTTAGGGTGACCACATCCTGGATTGTGCGGGACCGTTACGCATTTTGGCCGTTTGTCCCGCAACCAAAACAATTATGGCCCGCATTTTATCAACAAATTCAAACACCACTAGTGTAGAAAAAAAAGGTGGATGTGTCCCATATTTCAGTCAGACATTCCAACCTGTCTCTTGCAGTCATGTTTGAGTGTATATACAGAGGCTTCAGAAAGTATTCAGAACCCTAGACTTCTTCAACATTTTGTTATGTTACAGCTTTATTCTAAATGGAGGTCCTCTGTGGAGATGGGAGAACCTTCCAGAAGGACAACCATCTCTGCAGCACTCCACCAATCAGGCTTTTATGGTAGAGTGGGCAGACAGAAGCCACTCCACACTAAAAGGCACATGACAGCCCGCTTGGAGTTTGCCAAAAGGCACGTAAAGACTCTCAGACCCTGAGAAACAAGATTCTCTGGTCTGATGAAACCAAAATAGAACTCTTAGGTGTCAAGCGTCACGTCTGGAGGAAACCTGGCACCATCCCTACTGTGAAGCATGGTGGTGGCAGCAAAGCTTGAGAGGATCTGCAGAGAAGAATGGGAGAAACTCCCCAAATATAGGTGTGCCAAGCTTGTAGCGTCATACCCAAGAATACTCAAGTCTGTAATCGCTGCCAAAGGTCTGAATAATTATGTAAAAGTGATATCAGTTTTTTATTTTTTATAAATTATCAAAATATTCTAAAAACCTGTTTTTGCTTTGTCATTATGGGGTATTGTGTGTAGATTGATGAGGGGAAAAAAACTATTTAATTAATTTTAGATTAAGCCTGAAAACTAACAAAATGTGGAAAAAGTCAAGGGGTCTGAATACTTTCCAGAAGGCACTGTATATATATATATATATATATATATATATATATATATATATATATATATATATATACTGTTCCTAGGCCGTCATTGAAAATAAAAATGTGTTCTTAACTGACTTGCCTAGTAAAATAAAGGTAAAATAAAATAAAAAATATACTGGCCATATACCACCTCCTCGGGCCTTATTGCTTAAATATATATACACACTGAATATATCATAAGGATGTGGTACGGGTGATATTAAACACTTCTCCAATCTCAGATTTTCTGCGCAGCGCAAGACGAGAGGTAGACCAATGCCTATCGTCAACCAAAAATTTTTCTCAAATCCTTTCGGGCTAAATTACAGCAAAACTTGGAGAGGACATTGAGGCTTAACTACTTACAAAGAGCTACAAATGTAAGTAAATAGCAGTATTAGACTGAAACATAGAAGATAATTTTGTGAGGCTCACTATGCTCATTAGTTGCTAATTCAACATATTTGCTGCTAATTCTTTGTGTGTGTATGTGTGTGGTGGAGGGGGGTCCTGTAGGCATGTAGGCTACTACCTTCTGCAGTTGTAGTCTCTGTCTCTGTAAGGCACAATACTGCTCATCAGAGTAGGAGTGATTCTGCTGGTAGGACTTCAGAGAACTCTCATACTTTAGAATCTGTGGGGAGAGGACAGTCTGTTACTAATGGACATGACCTGGAGCTACACCTCAACTTACCCTTTCTCAAAGCTATGCTGTAACTATTGTCTATCATAGAAAGATACTCGATTGACAGACAGACAGGCAGACATGTAAGGACACAGACAGCGACTCAGGCAGAAAACAGACAGACAGTGACTCAGACTGACACACAGACAGTGCAGTGAGACTCGAGGTAGAGAATTACTGAAACACCAACTACAGAGAGATCCTCTCCTCAACAGAACCCACTCACATCTAACTCATTACACAATGTAATAAAGTATCAAATACAGACATTCTTCAAACAGCTAACTCTTTTATAACGCACATATTCAATTTGATTTGATTAGAATGACATTCCGCCGTGTTGACCTTGTCAGCTGAGTTGAACCAAATTACATTTTCCCGTAATAAAGATTATTCATTTGTAGACAGACTCAGTAAACATCCTCAAACAGAGGCAGGCGTACACACACACACACACACACACACACACACACACACACACACACACACACACACTCCTCCACTGTCATTTCTGTTTTACTCAGGATTGCTATCAATATAATATAATTTCACTGAACTTGCACCCATAACTCATGAACAGAACGATCATTATAGTTGCTACAATTATGAAAAAGGTCACTCAGATTACTTTTATTTAACTTGGCATACTGCACAGACAATTTTCTGGAAGAGACTTACAAATTAAAATAAATATGGAACTAGGCATATGTATTATTGTAGCTAGCATTGTCCTTACTTCAGGTTAGGGAATTGGACAATGCAGGGCAGAAAAGCCCACAATGTACAAAGGAACATAATGTACTGGAAAAGGAAAAGTGTTAGAAATATGTAGTATGAAATACATATGGGGATGATATATCTACATACAGTATTCCTTTCCACTCTCTATATAGGTCTACTGTCAACCATAACATTGACAGACCTGAGTTTTCTGTGTGTCCACCTCTTGCTGTAGATGTTGTATGGTTCCTTCACACTGTTCCGCTCTCTCCCGCCCCTCCCTCAGAGCCATCTGATTGGCCTGTAGCTCGTCAGTCAGTTGGTCCAGGGCTTCCTCCGAGCGCTCCCATTGGCCAAGTTTTTCTTCGTAGCGCACTTCCAGCTCTGTAAGCTCCGCCTTAACCCTGCCTACCGCTGCCTTGGATTCAGTCAGCTGTCAATCAAAACCAAATAGAACAGGTTGACATTGGTCATTGGAGTGAAACTTGAATTTTGAAAGTGAGTGGTCAAATGCTAGAAACTAGCTTAGACTACCTGTTGTTGTGTGTATCTAAGCTCCTCCTCCACACACTCTATGTGTCCCTGGAGCTGCTGCACCTTCTCCATGGCAACGCAGTACTTCTGTTTAAAGATGGCCGCCTTCTCCTCCTGGCCCTGAGTCCTGGACGTGGCTTCACTCAGGTCCTCCTGGAGGTCCGTCAGTTGTTGTCTCAGAAGCTCTATCTCAGTGTCTCGTGTGTGTCCCAACCCTTTAGCCTCTTCAACCTACATCCACAGCAATACAAGAACATCACATTGGATATGATAGACAAAGATCAAAAGGCCCAAAAATATATATCATGAGTCATAATGTGCGTCCACACACACTCTTTCGGTCACAAACAGACAGACCCAGTAATACGGTACACTCCTAGTTTAAATAAGGGTGGGAGTGAATGGGTCCTTCTCTACAGACAGTTTACAATACCACAGGACCTATCAGCCACAGAAGACACAGGAGATGGAGCTGAAATGTCCTTTCTAGAATCAATGTCTTCATACTTCTCTCATTGAACACGATTATTTAGTTAAGAACAAATTCTTATTTACAATGACGGCCTAGGAACAGTGGGTTAACTGCCTTGTTTAGGGGCAGAACGACAGATTTTTACCTTGTCAACTCGGGGATTCGATCCAGCAACCTTTCTGTTACTGGCCCAACGCTCTAACCACTAGGCTACCTGCCGCCCCTATTATTGTTTGGTTTTGGGTGTAATTATTTTCCTGTCCAGTTTGGTGTTGATCACTGAAAACAAGTGTGCAATAGTAGTAAAGAGTAGAACTGGTGGTTGATTCAGCTGCTAGAGAATCATTGTCCTATCCTTCTTTGGTTTTTTTATTCTAATACTCAAATGAAATCTGACTGATCCTTGTGTTTAACTCAGACACAGCCCACCTTTAGAGATCAGTGTTAAACTAGACTAACTTCATTAATCCAACTGTTAAGGTTCAGAGTTAAAATTTGACAAAACTAGATTAACTCCTAATACAGATCAACCGGTGGGTTAACTCCCTCAGTACTGACAGCAGGCAGACCAGTTAGAGTCACTGGTTCACCAAAGTCCTCTCAGCTGATTTAACTGGAGATTAACACACGCTAATACCAGTGATACCAGCTCCCTAGCACCGCACTTCTATGGCTGGGTAACGAGAGAGAGAGAGAGAGAGAGAGAGAGAGAGAGAGAGAGAGAGAGAGAGAGAGAGAGAAGAAATGTACCGTTTTGTAATAGGCTTTTCAGAGAAGTACCACACCTTCACATGTAAAAAAATAAACACTACTTAATGTGGTTCCACTTTATGAAACGGTGGGCATATTTGACTGAGTTATCCAGTGTGTGTGTGTGTGTGTGTGTGTGTGTACGTCCTGCAAACCCTCCCCTCTGTCTAGTTATTTGTAATGGAGTGTGAAGGCGCGTGTCGTTCCCAGCACAAGCAGATGGAGTGTGAGTCAAACACAATCCCACAACATCATACTAATCTAAGACAACACACCACCATCCCTCTGGCCAAGGCATCAGTGGTGCATTACACACACATACTGTTCACACATACTGTACACACCCCAATTCATTTAAACCAGAGATGGGAAAATGACACCACTTTTGCAGGCCTTCGTATCAATTCCCAACTCAGTGGGGATCTCAACTTACTGTTGCACGTTAGAATAGTAAAAATACACAAGGTGCAATTTTGACATTTGTTTGTGCATCAGCAGTTTTTCTCTTGTTATGTCAGTCACTGAGCGTCACTCAATTAGCCCATGTCAGCTAACATTTATAGATTGGTAAGTTAGTCTTGCAGCCAGCTATCTAATCATGGTGTAATTACTGACCGGGGGGGGGTCCCCATTGACACAACACGGTTTCGCTTATGGCCCCCAAAAGGCTCTGACTACATGTTTGGGTATGGATGTGGGTACACAGACCCGCGAGACACTGCACCCCCTCATGATGAGTTTAGATTTTTTGAGGCCCCCATCCCCATCAAAGATGCCCATCCCTAATTCAAACCATTCTATTTTGTATGTTTTTATCGAAGTCGAAGAACATAGCTGTTTGATAAGCGACATACAATGAGGGTAATAGAAGTGCTGTGATATAATCAGGAGCTTGTGGTCCAGAGGAAAACTCCTCTCATTAGATCAACACATCATAGTGACCTTTCAGACCTGTTTGTAGAACTGTCCTCTAGAACGGACGGTCTGTGTCTATTTGTGTCCATAATCACATGCTGTTTTTCCTAATGCTTTAACTCTCTTCAGCTCAACTATGCGCTTCATCCTGCTTTGACTGTGATGAGAGAATTAGTTACATTCTTACCACAAGATGACGATTGTTGTTTGGTGTGCTAGTGATGTGAAACACATTTAGTTGATCAGTTATACACTAAATGCAAATGTATGTTGTATCAGTATTTTGGTGTAAATCAGATACCCCCCACCCTTCTCACCCCAAGACATACTCCTCACCTTCTCCAGAGCCTCCAGGTATCCCTCCCCTGCCAGTTGGAGCTTTCCCCTCAGCTCTATGACCTCTGACCCATGCTCTCTGACCTCGGCCTGGGATTGGCTGAGCTCAGAGGAGGCCTGCTCTAATTGGCTGCTGAGCAGGGAGTGCCTGTGGCTCCAGCGCTCTGTGTCGGCTCTGTGGTTCTGTTTCATTGAGTCCAGATCAGATGTTAGCTGCTCTAGGGACATGGTCTGGGACTTCACCTGGACACAGAGGAGGGGGTTACTGTGTGTGTGTGTGTGTGTGTGTGTGTGTGTGTGTGTGTGTGTGTGTGTGTGTGTGTGTGTGTGTGTGTGTGTGTGTGTGTGTGTGTGTGTGTGTGTACCTGTTGCTGTGCGATACAGAGTGCGTTCTGTATCTGTTGTCGCTCCATCACTTCCTGGTCTCTAAGCCCCTCCCCCTCTCTGACCATCTGCCTGAGAAGACACGCCTCTTCCTGTTGACCCTTGACCTTCTGGTTCAGACGGCTGACCTCAGCCTCCAGCATGGCCAGCTGAGGAACACACACACACACAGTGTGTACACGTACACAAAAGGTGTTGAAATACATGTAGACCAATTAGAGATCTGAAATGAAGTCTCTCACCTCCTCCTGTGTCCCTTGATACTTCTGCTCCGCTTTACTCAGCTCTGTCCTCAACTGTAGAATCACCTGGTCTCTACTGGTCACCTGGAACACACCTGGTTTTAGAAACACACACACACACAACAAGGAAGGGTGTTGTACACACGCTACCTAACAGACCCACCTCTCCTTGTGCGGTGCAGTGTTTCTGGTTAGTAAGTGTGAGGTTTGTCTCCAGTCTCTCTTTCTCCCTGTTCAGAGCTGAACATTCACTGGAACAGTCCTCCATCTTGGATCTCAGCTGAGCCGTCTCCTCCTGCTGTTTTTCCAATGCAGACTCTCTACTGAGCAACTGGACAGAACATGTTGGTGTCAGGTGCACTAAAATAACTGTTTAAAAAGACATGTTACTTTGAGGTGGGAATTACTATTGTACTTACCTCTTTTTTACAGTCAGAGAAGTGCTTTCTAACCTCTGCTAACTCCTTCAATAACACAGACAGCTTGCTGTCCTTCTTGTGGATCTGCAGACACACAAACAGACATAAAAACACATTTCAATATATATAATCCAACAGTCTGCTTTCTATCCACTTAGAAATATACACAAACAGAATCAAACCAACTCCTTCAACTAATGACATGCCATCCACAACGTGTTGGTTTTCCAAAGACAAAACCACAAATGTATTTTCTGTCTACTAAAATACTATGAATAAAGGGTATTTTCTGTTGGTAATTAGTGTTTGTGTCTGTAGGTGTAGTGATGGATTGATGGATGATGAACATATATAAGTAGTTACGGTTCTCTCTTGAGTGTGTGTCTGGCTATTATTTGTGTTACCTAGCTATGGATGGTCCTCTATAATATCCCACTTTATATGCTGAATAGGGTTATGGGATGTGTGTGTGTGTACGTGTTGTTTCGGCTCCTCTGTGTGTGAATGTACGTGTCATCTCTCATCCTCTCCTTACAGTAAGATCTTCAATCTTTTGCAGCGGAAGTGAAAGAGTGAAAGTGAGAGAGATAGAGTGAGAGAAAGAGAAGGGCCTTTTTATATGAGATATTAGTTCCAGTCAGAGTGTTGAGGTGAAAGGACCATTTACAGCCAAACACATGCCGACGAAAAGACAAACAGCACAGCACATCAGAGCCTCTTCTATGGCAATGTACCAAACACACCCTGTTATCTTCTATCTTTCACTCTCTTCTGTTCTCTCTCTCTGTTTCCTTCTCTCTTTCGGTCTCTCTCTCCCTCTCTCTGAGAGGTGGTTTGTAACTGTCATTCAGATTGATGAAGTTAAGATGGCTCCTTGACCTTCAGGCTCCTCTCATGACCAACACTCTCACATGATGGAGTGGTGCACACACACACACACACACACAAAATACAATGAATAAGTAGCTAAAAAATCCCATCCAGCAAACATGTTGAAGCCCTCCATAGTGTCTCACAAAAACAGCTCTGTGTGTGTGTGTTTGTGTGGGTGTGTGTGTGTGGGTGTGTATTATTCCCATTGTAATACGTGACAGGCAGGATCTTTACTGATAACCACAAGAGGATGTTGTGTCAAACAGACATCCCGTCAAAATATATTCTCCTTCCTAAAACTGGGTCAATCACAGACAACTTCTAGAAAAAAAATACTTTGGAGCGAAGCACTCCAATGTGTGTGTGCGTGTGGGGGCATCCCAGTGGTTTCTGGGAGGGCCTCTGATATCGAAGGTATTTCTATATCAATCAGATCACGCTGTGTTTTAGTACGTCTCATACTCCACCCACCTTACCGCACACACCATTTTGAGCTTGCCACTCACTGACAGAAAATCCCCACTGACGGGCAGCAATGCGATCAAGAGAAAAGGAGGAGAGGGGGAGAGAGAAAAATAAAGAGGCCGATTGAGAGGAGGGAGACAGAGAGAGAGAGACAGAAAGAGAGAGAGAGAGGAGGGAGACACAGGGAGAGAGCAAGAGAGAGACAGACAGACAGACAGAGAGTGTGACAGACAGAGAGAGAGAGACAGAGAAAGAGAGAGAGAAAGAGAGAGAGAGAGAGAGAGAGAGAGAGAGAGAGAGAGAGAGAGAGAGAGAGAGAGAGAGAGAGAGAGAGAGAGAGAGAGAGAGAGTGACAGAGAAATAGAGGGAAAAGGGTGTAGCGACAGAAGAAGGAAAGTAAAAAGATAAGCTAACCTCTTGTTGGATTCTGTTCATAACAATGTCTAAAGACATTACGGAGTATAATGATTTGGGAGCGCCAAATAAAACACTGAAACATGACCCGTCTTTGGTTAAAGCCTGTCTCATTACTATTATCAAGGAGCTGGGAGAATCTATCAAAACACATCACTTCTGTACCAAGAGAAGAAGAAAGAGAGAGGAAGAGAGAGAGAGAGAGACAGGGGATAAAGAGAGAGAGAGGGGCGATGGATGAGGTTTCAGATGAAGGGAAGAAAGTGTTTAGTTTATGTGTTCAGCTGTACTCATGTTAGGACGTTTAGGGAACAGAAAATGTTATTGTACGTGAGAATTCTTCTGACACGCGCGCGTGCGCACGCACATGCAGGGCAGGAAATGGTCAGTGGCAGAGCTGCAGTAGCAGTGTGTGCGTGCGTGCCTGCGCGCATGAGATCAGAGGTAGGTTTGGTCAGTGAAACAGAGCCATATGTGCTGCAGAGCCTTCTAGCTGAGAAGTACAGTTGTCTGCACTGTTAATGCTACTGATTTACACATGACAATCACACACAGTCATTATTGCTATATGGCTATGTAGAGAGGGAGGAAGAGAGAGATGGGAGCAGAGAACCTCCTTCTCCAGCGTCACACATTGAAAGGAATCTGATTAGAAAGGAAAGAAAATAAGAAAAACAACAATCTTGCTCTGTGGGAAAAGGAGAAAGACAAAGGTGAAAAAGAGAGCGGGAAATAAAACACGTGTTTCTCTCCTCTGTGTTACCTTCCTGCCGGCGGCCCTGCGTGTGTCAGTGAGTGTGTTGTTGGCCCGCTCCAGATCCTGACTCTGCTGTAAAACCTGGTCCTGGAGATGCTGACACTGATCTCTCTCTTTACCCAGGCCGATCTTCAACTGATCCAGCTCTACTGACAGAGTACACACCCTGTCCTCACTAATCAGGAGCTGGGAGGGGGGGCAGAGAAAGAGACAGAGAGAGAGAGAGAGAGAGAGAGAGAGACAGGAATGGAGAGAGAGAGAGAGAGAGAGAGACAGGAATGGAGAGAGGGACATAAAGACAGAAGGAGGATCTTAAAAACATTTAAAATCAAATCAAATCATATTTGTCATATGCGCTGAATAAAACAGGTGTAGACCTTACAGTGAAATGTTTACTTACAAGCCCTTAAGCAAAAATGCAGTACATTTTTTTATTTTTTATTCATAGATAAATACAGAAAATACACAAAAAAATAAGAATAAGAAACAAAAGTAACAAATAATTAAAGAGAAGCAGTGAAATAACAATAGCGAGGCTATATACAGGGGCTACCGGTACTGAGTAAATGTGCGTGGACACTGGTTAGTCGAGGTAATTGAGGTAATGTGTACATGTAGGTAGAGTTAATAAAGTGACTATGCATAGATAATAACATAGAGTAGCAGCAGTGTAAAAGGGGGGACAATGCAAATAGTCTGGGTATCCATTTGATTAGATGTTCAGGAGTCTTACGACTTCGGGGTAGAACCTGTTTAGAAGCCTCCTGGACCTAGACTTGGCACTCCGGTACCGCTTTCCATGTGGTAGCAGAGAGAACAGTCTATGACTAGGGTGGCTGGAGTCTTTGACAATTTATAGGGCCTTCCTCTGACACCGCCTGGTATAGAGGTCCTGGATGGCAGGAAGCTTGGCCCCAGTGATGTACTGGGCCGTACGCAATAACCTCTGTAGTTCCTTTTGTTGTGCCCTCTTCACGACTGTCTTGGTGTGCTTGGACCATGTTAGATTGTTGGTGATGTGGACACCAGGGAACTTGAAATGCTCAACCTGCTCCACTACAGCCCCGTCAATGAGAATGGGGGCGTGCTCGGTCCTCCTTTTCCTGTAGTCCACAATCATCTCCTTTGTCTTGATCACATTGAGGGAGAGGTTGTTGTCCTGGCAACAAACGGCCAGGTCTCTGACCTCCTCCCTATAGGCTGTGTCATCGTTTTCGGTGATCAGGCCTACCACTGTTGTGTCATCGGCAAACGTAATGATGGTGTTGGGAGTCGTGCCAGTCATGTTTGAACAGGGAGTACAGGAGGGGACTGAGCACGCACCCCTGAGGGGCCCCCGTGTTGAGGATCAGCATGGCAGACATGTTGTTACCTACCCTTACCACCTGGGGGCGGTCCGTCAGGAAGTCCAGGATCCAGTAGCAGAGGGAGGTGTTTATTCCCAGGATCCTTAGCTTAGTGATGAGCTTTGAAGGCACTATGGTGTTGAATGCTGAACTGTAGTCAATTAATAGCATTCTCACATAGGTGTTCCTTTTGTCCAGGTGGGAACAGCTTTGTACGCGTCTCTGTGTGTGGAGTAAAAGGGTCTAGAGTTTCTTTCCCTCTGGTTGCACATTTAACATGCTGGTGGAAATTTGGTAAAACGGATTTAAGTTTCCCTGCATTAAAGTCCCCGGCCACTAGGAGCGCCGCCTCTGGATGAGCGTTTTCCTTTCTGCTTATGGCTGTACACAGCTCATTGAGTGCGGTTTTAGTGCCAGCCTCTGACTGTGGTGGTATGTAAACAGCTACGAAAAATACAGATGAAAACACTCGGTAGATAGTGTGGTCTACAGCTTATCATGAGATACTCTACCTCAGGTGAGCAAAACCTTGAGACTTCCTTAGATTTTGTGCACCAACTGTTGTTAACAAATATACATAGACCGCCACCCCTTGTCTTACCAGAGGCTGCTGTTCTATCCTGCCGATACAGTGTAAAACCCGCCAGCTGTACGTTGTTCATGTCGTCGTTCAGCCACGACTCGGTGAAACATAAGATATTACAGTTTTTAGTGTCCCATTGGTAGTTTAATCTTGCTAGTAGGTCATCAATTTTATTTTCCAATGATTGCATGTTTGCCAATAGAACAGATGGCAGTGGGGGTTTACTCGCTCGCCTACCGAATTCTCAGAAAGCAGCCCGACCTCTGCACCCTTTTTCTCCGTCTTCTCTTCACGCAAATGACGGGAATTTGGGCTTGTTCCCGGGAAAGCAGTATATCCTTCACGTCGGACTCGTTAAAGGAAAAAGCTTCTACCAGTTCGTGGTGAGTAATTGCTGTTCTGATGTCCAGAAGTTATTTTCGGTCATAAGAGACAGTAGCAGCAACATTATGTACAAAATAAGTGGTTAAGAGAACGTAAAACGTCAGACATCCTCTCCGGCGCCGTTCTACATGACAATGACTAGCAGTTGTTGTAGTGGTGTTGGAGGTCCGGTGGGAACAGTTTGACTGGCCCAATAAAGAGCTGTGTTGGTGCTAGTTAAGCCCTGTCCAAGACCTCTGGGTTAGGAAGCTGATCACTGTATTACTGTCTCTGCATGGAGTGATGCTAGTCAGATAGATATGAAGCAATATGTCTAGCCTTGTCTAAAGTAGGAATTGACTACGACCCACTAGGGTCCACATACTAGTGCAGAGTGTCTGATAGTTTTAGTTTTTTCCTTTCAATTAAGAACCTAGACAATCAGGTGAGTGGAGTTCCTTACTAATTAGCGACCTTAATTCATCAATCAAGTACAAGGGAAGAGCGAAACTCGGCCCTTCGTGGAATGAGTTTGACGCATGTGCACTCGTGTATAGTGCAGGAGTATTCAAATCCTACCCTGGAGGTCTGGAGCCTGCTGGTTTTCTGTTCTACCTGATAATACATTGCACCCATCTGGTGTCCCAGGTCTAAACCAGTCCCTGATTAGAGGGGAACAATGAAAAAAAGCAGTGGAACTGGCTTCGAGGTCCAGATTTGAATTTGAGGTGTATGGATATCAGAACAGGAAATGTTTATCAAGTTATACCATTGTCTTACATCAGATCACGTCACTCCTACGTGAAACTCGTCCCTCAACCAATCTATCTTCGAGGACATGGAACTCCTCTATAAAATCTAGATTTTGCTTATCCGTAGCACGCTCCCGGTAGCTATGACGCACTGGCTACTACAGCAAAAAATGCTCCAGCTAGCAGCGTAATGCAAACTTGTTTGAATGGCCATATGGTAGCTAGTTTGCCAGCTTGTTGATGAAGTTGTAAGGCACCAAAGATATGGGGCTGTTGGTTCTCAGAATGTATCTGATATCTGGCACTGTGCCTCGCTACTTTGTAACATTTGGCCAACACAATAACATCGCAGAGAGCAGTCAGCTGTGCTGTACAACTTGGAGCACTAATCCCGGCAGAACAGATGTCATAAACTCATTTGTACATTATCTACAACTTCAGCTAACAAGAGAGAGTATTCATCATTGACTGTGTAAACTGCCATTGTTAGAGTCTGTATTTCATTTAATATGGATTGATTTGAAACTGGTTCTGCCAGCAAGCATACACTTACGCGTTAGCTAGCAAATGTTTGTGTACATTTTCACATTTCATAAATACTGACTCTACCACCACAAAACACCTAAGCTAGATGTAGAATTAGATCGTTTTTGGTAAGATTAACTCTGACCATTCAGAGGATGAAAGGGAATTCAGTGGACAGCATATTGTAGCCGGACTTCTTTTTAGCTATCAGACAGATCTGACGTGAGACAATAAAAGTTATACATGACTAAATGGTCACTTATTTCAAGTAATAGTAGCAAGTCATTGTTTGGTGGACACAGCATATGGGTTATATTACCATAAAACCAGATTAGTGTAGAGCAAGTGAAACAATGACAAAAATACATCATGTCGAACTTAGAGGAAAAACCTGAAGTCAATTACATGAATCATTAATATCATCTAATGTTGTCATTCATTACTGTATCACCATTATACAGACAGAGAGAGAGATTCCCTCTATATCTAAATTATATTGAAATCAGCAAAGTAAGTCCTTCATTTGAACAGGGACCAAATTCTCAATGGAGGTAAGATGGATGAAATTATAGAATGATTAAATATGGAGAGAAGGAAGAGGAGGAGGCGGGGGAAAAGGTGATTAAGGGTAGAGAAAATAGAAATGAGCAGAATTCCCTGTCGCCCTTTACTGATTTGATTAAAAAAAGGGGACACTGGGTTAGCGCATGTGTGTGTTACCTTGTTCTTTAGCGTGTCCAGGTTTTCTCTGAGGTGTGTGTTGTCGTGTGTTAGCTGGTGTGTGTGTTGTTCCTTCATACTGAGGGTTCTCTTTAGTGAGTCCTGAGTGGCCTTCAGAGCAGACAGGTCCTGCTTCATGTGTCTCAGCATCTCCCCACGCTCATTCACCTACACACACACACACACACACAGACAAACACAGACACACGACAGAGAGGTTAGTTAGCTGCACACTCAGACCAACAGAGACTACAGTAGTAGACCAGACAGAGGTTGCACTCCTGACCTGTGTGTGTGTGTGTGTGTTCATTGTCTGTCTAGCCTCCTCCTCCCATAGCTAATCTAACACAGAGCTCATGCAACACTGTAATTAATTTGACTTGGCT
This sequence comes from Brachymystax lenok tsinlingensis, assembly GCA_030435695.1. NCBI lineage: Eukaryota > Metazoa > Chordata > Actinopteri > Salmoniformes > Salmonidae > Brachymystax > Brachymystax lenok. The sequence goes on from CM059782.1 coordinate 16,977,775, forward strand.
AGCAGCGTCCAGCAGCAGACAGACTGGAGCTCCCAGTTACAGACTGACAGAGAAAGTTTAATTACCACTGTGACTGATCACTGAGCTCCAGCCAAAACATACAGGAAATGGAACCATACACACACTCACTGATGCACGCATACACACTCACGCAGAGGCACACACACCTCTTCCACAGATTTATTCTCAGCCAGTGTGAGTCTCCCCAGTTCTCTGCTCATCTCCTCCAGTAGTGTAGTCTGAGTCTGGACCTCTGTCTTAGCAGCCACACAACTCTCCTCAGCCTCCTTCAGAGAGTTATTTAGTGTAAAGATCTGGAATACACAACATTGATCATGAAAATACATTCTATTTACATATTCTAACATTTCTATTGAGATATGAGAGAGCAAAATAAAAAAAACTAAGATCAGATCTGTTGTTTTCTTGAAGATATGAGGAACGTTGACATGCATTGGCCATAGTACTATAGAGGTGGCAGTAAAGTTGTGTTGAAACATGCCTTGTTAGTAGTATTCTCCAGCTGACAGTCTCTGTCCTGTAGCTGCATCCTCAGAGACTGGAGAATACCCTCTGTACTCCTCAACTAGAGGGAGAGAGAGTTAGGGGGTAAACACACAATTTCACACACACCAGTGTGTGCGTTTGTGTGTGTGCGTGCGCACCAGGGTTGGGATCAATATAATTTAAATTCAGAAAGTAAACCAAATTCCAATTCCACATTTTTCCTAATTTCAGTGTACTTCTGGAATTGATCACAACCCTGGTGCGCACAGACACACCTCCTGTGTGAGTATTTCCTGTTGGTTGTGTGAGGTGAGTGAGCCGCCAATCTGGCTGTCAGTCTGCCATTGTCCTCTACACTGTCCTGTTAGTGACATTGTAACTCCTTCAGCTGCTCCTCCAACACGCACGCACACACGCACACACACACACACCTTTAGTTACAAATACTTACTTACTAGGAATATACATGTGGAATTGCTAACAAACCCCTATTCTCTATCCAGAAAGAGATGAATTTGCCTAGGTTTGAACCTGCTTTCGACTGACCACATTCACAATACTTACTTACTTCCGTCAAGGTCTTTATAACTATCAGAAGAAAACTGGACTGGAACCTTTTTAGCTTTAACTCTGATTCTGTTACATCACTCATCCATATTAATACTGCCTTTGATGATACGGCCAAAGTCATTTTCCTGCACAACCAAATCCAGCACAACCAAATTATTAAAACTTCACATTTCCCAATCTCAGGTCTCAATTCTCCGAAGGCATAGGCAGGAAGTTGGGAACTCCCAAAATAATATGAGATTTGTGAATTTGTTCAAACGAAGGTGCTTAAATGTGAACGATCATATTATCTAGCCTCTATGGAGAGAGAGTGGACTCATTACTTCTGCAATCAAAGTGGGTTCCCTCCTCCCCTTTCCTCTCTTCCTCCCTCTCCTTTTCTTTCACTGTCCTACGTTCTCTCTATCAAAGTGGAGGAGAAGGAGGAGAGAGGCTTGGGCAAATCCTTGATTGGCTGAAGTCTATCCTGTACTTAGGATTAAAATGAATAGGTAGAGAACAATGTGTGGGAGAGAGAGAGAGAGAGAGAGAGAGAGAGAGAGAGAGAGAGAGAGAGAGAGAGAGAGAGAGGTGGGTGGGGGGGCAGAGGGACAAAGAGACAGAGAGAGAGATAGACAGAAAGAGAGAGGGACAGAGGGACAAAGAGACAGAGAGAGAGATAGACAGAAAGAGAGAGGGACAGAGGGACAAAGAGACAGAGAGAGAGATAGACAGAAAGAGAGGGGGACAGAGGGACAAAGAGACAGAGAGAGAGATAGACAGAAAGAGAGGGGGAGACCAATATAATTGAATTAAGATGGTTTGAAGCCAGAACATTTCTATAAGCAGTTAGAGGTGTGAGGCGAGAACAAGCACAGATATAATTACCATCTAATAAAAAAGAGATTAGAAACTCACTGAGTACGGTTGTCTACCCACGGGACAACCTTCATGTAACCTTTGTCAGTTCAGAAGTGTGATACACTGTATACGGCTGCTCTTATTCAGACTGTCAGGCACAACACGCAGTGCGTAGGCACACACCATCAGATAATAAAGAAACAGTTGAGATGGGAAGCTGCTGCTACAGACAATTCATTAAGTAATTTGTCTAATGAGCTCTTCAGAGCTGCTTTTGGCAGCAGATAGGAATTCATTAACATGGCTAATTGAATTAAACAGGTGCTGATTTCACAGCTGCTTTGCGTTCGCGCACACACGCTGTTGAGACAGAACTACAGGTGGTGTGTGAGGGAGAGAGTGTAAGAGGGGTGGAGCGGGTGAGTGCTTGTCTTTGATGGTCTCTCTCAATGGAACCTTGGCACTCAACCAAAAACCAAATGATATGCAGATCAAGTGGTGTGTGTGCGCTCCTGCTTCTCGCTGAGTGTGTGTGTATATGTGCTTGAGCTTCAATGGAGCCTGCATGCCCTTGAGATAAACACATGGCATATTAGTAAACACTAAATATGACCTATTGTCTATGGCATGGTCTATGGAGATGAGATGGCATAGGAGTATTGTTGTGTTGAATATACATTAGAGACACTTCCAGCTGGCTGAACCGCATTGGAATCAATTCGATTTCAGTCAGTTCAGGAGACTTGAGGAGATAGAAAATAATGTGCACTTTTATAAAGAGTACTTTTCAACCTCTGAATTACCTGAATTGAATCGACTCCAAGCCTCCCAAAACTCTCTCTCGTCTTTCTCTCTCTCACCTGATCCCTGGCAGAGGTGTGTTTCTCCCTCACATTATTCAGGTCTTCGGTTATCTGTTTCATTCGTTCTTCTTTCTCCTCCAGTCTCCTCCCATACTCATCACTCAGTTCGGTCCTCACCTCCACCATTTTGGCCTCCACCTGAAACACAGTCGTACTCACACTCAGTATTACAGGCACCCACACTCACTCACTGTCACACAGCAGGGTCTAAATTACTGCCGCCATTTTATTTTGACAATTCAAAAGAGAAATACTAAGCTTACAAAAACTTGGTTATTTCGACAACTATTACAATGATGATCTAAATATGTAGCAGAGAGGAGAGACTAGACATTAGATTTGGAACCTTGTACAACATCAGCGTTGTACAAGATCTTCAGTTTCTTGGCAATTTCTCGCATGGAATAGCCTTCATTTCATAGAACAAGAATAGACTGACGAGTTTCAGAAGAAAGTTCTTTGTTTCTGGCCATTGTGAGCCTGTAATCGAACCCACAAACGCTGATGCTCCAGATACTCAACTAGTCTAAAGAAGGCCAGTTTTATTGCTTCACAGTTTTCAGCTGTGCTAACATAATTGCAAAAGGGTTTTCTAATGATCAATTTGCCTTTTAAAATGATAAACTTGGATTAGCTAACACAACGTGCCATTGGAACACAGGAGTGATGGTTGCTGATAATGGCCTCTGTACGCCTATGTAAATATTCCATTTAAAAAATCTGTTTACAACATTAACAATGTCTACACTGTATTTCTGATCAATTTTATGTTATTTTAATGGACAAAAAAATGTTTTTCTTTCAAAAACAAGGACATTTCTAAGTGACCCCAAACTTTTGCACGGTAGTGCACATATTTAAGCCCTTATTTTTGTTGGCAGAAAACTATCTCCGTACCTCCATTCATTTGTATGGGTTACCTTTTATTTATTTTTACCGTTATTTAACTAGGCAAGTCAGTTAAGAACAAATTCTTATTTTCAATGAAGGCCTAGGAACAGTGGGTTAACTGCCTTGTTCAGGGGCAGAACGACAGATTTTTACCATGTCAGCTCGGGGGATTCGATCTTGCAACCTTTCGGTTACTAGTCCAATGCTCTAACCACTAGGCTACCTTCAGACGAGTTCCGTGACACTTATGGGGGTCGTAGAGCAAAACAGAGAACACCATCGTGTTCGTGAGAGTCTCCCCTTTTCATAGAGTTTGTAGGCCCAACCATTCAGACGCTACAGACGTTTTCGGGATGTCTCATGGTCTGACAAATACTGCTGTAGCTTGGCCACCATCCACCGCAGATACGGAATGCCGACATAGGCGTATACAGTAGACTGAGATGCAGCCCATGCAAAACTGATATCGCTAGATAAAACTGACCAAACATACAACAAAACACACACTGATTCATTTCACCCTCTCACTCTCCCGCCCCGTCCAACCCTTCCCCTTCAAGCCCTCGGCTAAGGGTGAATATCAAATCAGTTCCTTTTTTAATTTCTCAATAGCGAAGTGTAATTTGTTATTATGAGACAGTATATACATAGACCCTAATACAGATTGTGTGTGTGTGTGTGTGTGTGTGTGTGTGTGTGTGTGTGTGGTGTCAGACACAGGGGCTGACGAATCACTCCAGATTGCCTTAGATCACAAATCATCCTCACATTATAATACCCCTAATGCAAATACACGTGTGTGGTGCATGTGTGTGTGTATGGTGTGCATGTGTTTGAGTGTGTGTGTGTGTGTGTGTGTGGTATCCCTGTATCGCTGGCGAGCTCATTGCTCTCAGAAATTAAAGTTAAATGGGTCATCTATCATCAGAATATACTGTATGTCTGGAACACTTGTCTCCGTCTCACTCTGTGTGTGTGTGTGCGCGGTGTGTGGGTGTGTGTGTGTGTGCCTGGTTGTGATTAATGTGCTGCATTGGGCTGTTCAGCTATGCATGTTGGTGAGTTTATCGTTTGATGCTGGCTCCAATTAAACTCCTCTAAAGTGACTGATGGCTTTAAGACTCTGTCCATCAATAAAGGCCATCCAGGCCTCTGCACCAGGATATGTCATTCTCACACTAACTAATGTCCTCTTGACTCGCAGGCACTGTGTGTGTTTCAACTCCACCATATTATAAAATACCATAATATATCTTGCCCAGTTGTCCTATCCCCAAACCCAGTCATCTGATATATCATAGACATGAATTATCATGTAACTCTAATGACAGACTCTGATGTTGTTATTATGCCTGCATCACCCAAAATACACACACAGACAAGAGAAAATGGCACATGTGTCTTACGGGAGGGGGGATTGAGTTGTGATTGAGAACCGGCTTTTTGTAGGATTTTCAAGAAGGGAAGAAGGGTGAGGAGAGGAATACAGAGATGGTGGGGGGTGGAGAGGGCATTGAATGATGACACACTGTGTGTGTGTGTGTGTGTGTGTGTGTGTGTGTGTGTGTGTGTGTGTGTGGTATATAATAGGGTATCTATATGGGGTTTAACATTTGATGGCAACGGCACATGGCTCAGGCCTATCTCACACTCAACTGAATACCACACGCCTGGGAATCTCACTCTCTGTGTGTGTGTGTACTACCCCTCACCCTCTCTCCCTCACCCCATCTGCCCTATCTGTCCTATGCTGTGTAGTCCAATAGTATTAGCTGTGTGTTGATATTTAGATGGATGAGTGGAGAGTAAGGAAGAGAAAAGTCCCACACACACACACACACACACCCTTACAGCCCCTCAGCGCTCTCCTGTCCTCACAAGCATGGTTTCCCCCTCTAATTGCTGCCATTCGTCAGTGTGTGTGTGTGTGTGATATAGGGCTGCCACAGCACCACCTGATGTCCCCTGTCAGTACTACAGTGTTTGCTACTACCTCAGTCACACCTCACCACCTACAGCAATCTACCATTCTACGGTCTCACTGCAAGGTTGCCAGCACGCACGCACACACAGCTCTCATTTAACACACAGCTCTCATTTAACACACACACACACACGCACACACAGCTCTCATTTAACACACACGCACACAGCTCTCATTTAACACACAGCTCTCATTTAACACACACACACGCACACATAGCTTCATTTAACACACACACACACACAGCTCTCATTTAACACACAGCTCTCATTTAACACACAGCTCTCATTTAACACACACACAAACACACACACAGACAGACAGGAACACAATGAACACAGAGTATTGTATTTTATCTAGCATTATTGTTATAATATGAGGGATATTATCATTGTTAACGGTTATTAACCGCCAGATCAATCTAAATGAAAAACACACACACACAGGTCAACAGAAACTAAAGACAAACGCACACAGTGCTTCAATACACTGCAACCTCATACAACACTGATACATATTTCCGTACTGGATTAAAACCAATTCAGATATTTTAATCTCTCTCTCTGTCCATCTCTCTGTATCTCTAGCTCAGTGAATAGTCGAAGCAAACTGTATTTGAATGGTTAAACAACAACAGTTAATGTTGTCTATTGTTCTTTCAATCATAATCACATTAGAATGTGGTGATTAGTTACACTGCCTGGCTTCTATGTTCCTATAAGAAGCCTTTAAGTATTTAGTAATGTAGCAATTTATAGATTTTTTATTTATATTCTACACCATTGTCTGTCAATTTTACATCCAGCGCCAGACAATCTACAATTTAATATGGCATCTTGTGTTGATTATAAATGACTGTTTCCCTCACAACCAATCAACTACAGCAATCTACACCTAACACAGACACCTTATCAATCAGAGAATCACACTGTCAGACACACACACACACACACATATACGTACACAACCATCAGTCAGCTTCATCAAACTCATCTATCTTACGGTATGTCTGTGGAGACAGGGGGGAACAGTTGTCCAACCTTAGCATTCGTCAGAATTACAGTCTGATATTACCAACACACAGAAATATTCATCTTGGAGGAAAACACTAACCGGCTTAAAAAAGAAAATGAAATTAGTTTACAGGAATATCCTCATAGAGGACCTCAGGGGTAATGAGGAGAACAGGAGGCTGTTTACATCTCCCCCCTCTCTCTATAAGTCTCTCTCCTCTACACTCCCTCACTCTTTTCTCAGGTGAGATTTGAAAAGGTATGATTACTATGTATGTGCGTTCACATTCATGTGTTTGTGAGAGAGTAAAGAGGTAGGATTGCCTAGGATCCCCGTCTCACTCCCTCTCTCTCTGTCCTATTCATATTTCACCTTCAATTGAATTTTTTCATCAGTCAGGGAGCTGCCTGCCGCAGTGATTCAATTATGCTTTGTGATTGGCCCGCTGGCATCCTGAAGGGTCACGGAAAGGTTAAAGAATTCAGTGGCACAAACATGATTATGGCTCTATAGCGTCTGATCAGAACCGCTGCTTATCACAGAACACTGGACCTGGCTGGCCGGTTGTGTGCCTAGAGGTTCTGGGTTGGAGAGGTTTACATGTTCACTGTTCAAAACAAATGTTTACATGTTGTGGTAGTTTATATTGAACTCGTAGGCACACACAGCCGAGGACCCAAATTACAGCTACTCAATGACGCTGAGAGGCTGGCAGACATGAAATCCTTCTTATACGCAGAGGCAAATAGGCAACGTAATGACATCAACTCTCATGTCCCCAATACTACCTAGAGACAGGAGCTATATAATAAGTCTGACTAATATCCAGCTGTATTTCTTGATACTATTGAGATACTGAATAGGTTGCAATACAAACATGTACACTCTGCCCTCCCTGCACACCAACAACATGACGCATCTATACGTATCCTCACTGGGGCCGAGCTCCCTGCCATCCAGGACCTCTATATCAGGGGGTGTGAAAGGAAGACCTGGAAAATCTTTAAAAAGACTCCAGTCCCCAAAGCCATAGACGGTTCTCTCTGCTACCGCACACCCATAGGTACAGGGTCCTGAACAGCTTATATTCCCAAGCCATAAGACTGCTAAATAGATAACAAAATGGCTACACAGACTATCAGAGTTTACCCTTGTAATTTATCTGTATGCACATTCACAGGGCCCTACACACTCACACGGACACACACAAAAATTCACTCCATCATCTGCTCACACACACATAACATGCAGATACAGTACCAGTCAAAAGTTTGGACACACCTACTCAATACAGGGTTTTTCTTTGTAGAATAATAGTGAAGACATCAAAACTATGAAATAACACATATGGTATCATGTAGTAACCAAAAAAGTGTTAAACAAATATAAACAAATATATTTTAAATGTGAGATTCTTCAAAGTAGCCACCCTTTGCCTTGATGACAGGTTTGCACACTCTTGGCATTCTCTCAACCAGCTTCATGAGGTAGCCACCTGGAATGTATTTCAATTAACAGGTGTGCCTTGTTAAAAGTGAATTTGTGGAATTTCTTTCCTTCTTAATGCGTTTGAGCCAATCAGTTGTGTTGTGACGAGGTAGGGGTGGTATACAGAAGATAGCCCTATTTGGTAATAGACCAAGTCCATATTATGGCAAGAACAGCTTAAATAAGCAAAGAGAAATGACAGTCCATCATTACTTTAAGACATGAAGGTCAGTCAAAATGGAACATTTCAAGAACAGTCGCAAAAACTGCAGCATTCTGCAGCATTCTACACCATCCCATCTGGTTTGCGCTTAGTGGGACTATCATTTGTTTTTCAACAGGACAATGACCCAACACACCTCCAGGCTGTGTAAGGGCTATTTGACTAAGAAGGAGAGTGATGGAGTGCGGCATCAGATGACCTGGCCTCCACAATCACCCAACCTCAACCCAATTGAGATGGTTTGGGATGAGTTGGACCGCAGAGTGAAGGAAAAGCAGCCAACAAGTGCTCAGCATATGTGGGAACTCCTTCAAGACTGTTGGAAAAAGCATTCCAGGTGAAGCTGGTTGAGAAAATGCCAAGTGTGCAAAGCTGTCATCAAGGCAAAGGGTGGCTACTTTGAAGAATCTCAAATATAAAATATATTTGGATTTGTTTAACACTTTTTTGGTTACTACATGATTCCATATGTGTTATTTCATAGTTTTGATGTCTTCACTATTATTCTACAATGTAGAAAATAGTAAAGATAAATAAAAATCCTTGAATGAGTAGGTGTCCAAACTTTTGACTGGTACTGTATATTTATACGGACTCTACCTTCACACACACGCCCACTCACATACAATCATAATATACGCTGCTGCTACTCTGTTTATCATACATCCTGATGCCTAGTCACCCCTATACATATCTACCTCTATCACTCCAGTATCCCTGCACATTGTAAATATGGTATCATAAACTGGGTGGTTCGAGCCGTGAATGGTGAATGGCTGACAGCCACAGGTATGACAAATCATTTATTTTTACTGCTCTAATTACGTTGGTAACCAGTTTATAATAGCAATGAGGCACCTCGGGGGTTTGTGGTATATGGCCAATATACCACGGCTAAGGGCTGCGTCCAGGCACTGTGCTTGTGCATGCGACATTAAAACTTGAAACATATGTTCTAACAGAGGATATCCTTGTTGCATAACTAAATGGTAACGTCTTCACAAGACATAATCTAATGCAATGTGACGAGAAATAATCATGATGCTTTTGTTTCCTGAGCCTGTTTTTGACAACATTAGTGATGGCTTTGTGACGAACGAACGAACGAACAAGCACACACACACAAATTCCTCCAAGGGGAGGTGAGATGTGAATAATACATTAGCAGATTCATATTGGGAGTGATGCTTGTCAATCAAACTCCCCCCCCAAAAACACAAGCCATCAGGGAGGATTCAGAGAGACTCTATTTAGGTCTGGTGTGTGTGTGTGTGTGTGTGTGTGCGTGCGAGCGAGCGAAAGTGAGACACAGGCAGTCGATGGGGCTGTTTGGCGCTAGATTCCCCTGGTGAGGCCTAATTGACGGTGCGACGGCCAAATCCGTCCCCCTCTCCAACGCCTCCCTGTACTATATTCAATATGGCTATTTACATGGCCCGCGTCAGTGAGCAAACAAGCTCATTTAAAAGTTCACATGCTAATGTGTGACATTTAAAGCAAACTTTACACGGGGGAAAGGACACGCAACAATAGATTTTGATTCTTTTCTTGTCCGTGAATCTCATCAGGCATCTTCCATATTTATGAGCGGGAGAACAAAGGGACACCTTAGCAGAGGAGAGGAGGGAGGGAGGGGTAGTGTGGTTTGGAGGGTGACAACACACATGTTGACAAACAAACAAGTTCTCCATTACATCTGGAGTAGTGTGTGTGTGTGTGGACTCATTGTGTGTGTATGGTAAGCCTGTGTGAGCTGTATCTATTGTGTGTGTATGTACCTGGCGCATAGTTTGCGTGTGTGAGCTCTGGACCTGATCCAGCTGAGACTGTAGCCGAGCCGTGTCTTCTACCCTCATTCTCCTCTCTCTCTGGGTCTCACACAGCCTCCTCTCCTGGGTCTGCAGCTAACGTGTGCACACGCACGCACACGCACGCACACGCACGCACACACACACACACTGTATCTGACTTTGAGACACACACGAGGTAGAAAGAGACAGATATTCAAACTACCATATCCCCAACACCGGCCCTATCTCTACCTACCTCTGATAGAAGAGTCTTCTCTCTCTCTGTCTGAGAGTCAGAATCTCCCTCCTCTGTCTCTCTTCCTCCTCCCCTGACACTCTCCACCTGCAACAGACACAACAAGAGACAGATAGGAACAATTACAACAGAGACCTGCTAAATTATTGTGAGTATTAAGGTATTTTTGGCAGAGATAGTGCATGTTAGCATAGGTAAAATGCAGAGAGAGAGAAAGAGAGAGATGGAGAAAGAGAGAAAGAGAGACCACTGTATGACGCCTCCAGCCATCCTCACTCCACTACCCCCAGACATCGACCAGACAGGACAGGGATGAGTGGAGCCCATCACACCCCATCTCCCCAGCCAGAACAGGGCTATATCCCTCCCTGCTCTGTTCATTCACTATAGCATGCTCCCACCATGATCCTGCCTATTGATTTCAGCTTAAGTAATGAGCCAGCTTATCCAAAAATCTTTAGCGTTTGGGCTCAAGTTAAGGGAGTCGATGGGGGCCATTTCCCTTTCTGAAAAGCACATGCAGACTTTTTATGTACGGAGGGACAAGACAAATCCTGAAGCTGATAAATCAATAGAGCTTTCTGTCGATGGACACACACACACACACAGCTGACTAATGGTCTTTTTTAAGGCAATTAAAGTGAGCTGTAAACGTATGAAGGCCAATCAATGTGGATGTGGGTCTATTATCAGTGCTTTAACGCTGATATACTGTGTGTGTGTGTTTTAGTATATTATCAGTGCTTTAACGCTGATATACTGTGTGTGTGTGTGTTTTAGTATATTATCAGTGCTTTAACACTGAATTAGAAGAGGCTTTAAAGAGCAGCTAGGGGACTAGCTGAGGTGTGTTGAAGTCATTTATCTAGAACGGTAGAGACCTCAACATGTTATTACAGGAAACTATTCTACTGCACTGCCCCCTTCTGCCAGAACTCAAAGTGAATCCAAGCCAATTCATTATAGAACAATACCAATGTTTATTTGTATTTCTATTTCCGGATTAATTCAATGTTCACACCAGTAGAAAACATGGAAATGTAGTAAATTGAAAATGTAAGGAAAACCAACTCCGCCAGCTTAGTCCGTCGCTTTAGGCTTTCCCTCGCTGTTCTCAGCTTTGCCAAAGATGAGGAGCGCGTTGGTAAAACCAGCATACAGACAACATTTCCCTAAGGTAATTGGTTCCACATTAATATATTCATTCGACTGTGATTTGTACATCAGCAAAAAAGCTTCCCTTTGATGTTTCATGCTGTGCCCCCCTCATTCTCACACACACACACACACACACACACACACACACACACACACACACACACACACACACACACACACACACACACACACACACACACACACACACACACACACACACACACACACACGTCCATATTCCCTCAGATATGAAACCAATGAAATTGACATTATATATCTGGGGGGGGGTCTACAACCTAAATCAGTAAAATATAAGATAGTGAGACTTGGTCATGCTGTGTGGAGCATGTAGATTGGCATGGTGATCAATTAGGCTTGGTTCAGAGGGTGGCTACATGGGTGACTGGGAGACTAGCCATGCGGAAGACACAAGCAGTGGAGTACGGAGCCCTGGAACCAGGTCAACACAACGTCAACCCTTAAGAGTCTATGGCGGGGGTTGGGGTTCTACGAAGCTAACATATGGAATTGTTTTAAGATGTTCATACCAAGGATCATTTAGCTATTTGATGAAACATTGAATTTGGCCTTTCTGCTATTAGCCCATAGAAACACACTGAATAACAGATTCATACATGGAAAAACAGACAGTCAAAAGGAGCTTTGTTTTAATCAAATCAAATGTTATTTGTCAAATACACATGGTTAGCAGATGTTAATGCGAGTGTAGCGAAATGCTTGTGCTTCTAGTTCCGACCATGCAGTAGTATCTAACAAGTAATCTAACAAATTCACAACAACTACCTTATACACACAAGAGTAAAGGAATGAATACGAGTATGTACATATAAATATATGGATGAGCGATGGCTGACCGGCGTAGGCAAGATGCAGTAGATGGTATGGAGTACAGTAGATACACATATATATATATGAGATGAGTAATGTAGGATATGTAAACATTATATAAATGTCATTGTTTAAAGTGGCTAGTGATACATTATTTCATCCAATTATAATTATTAAAGTGGCTAAAGATTTGGGTCGATGGCCGAACGGCATAGGCAAGATTCAGTAGATGGTTTAGAGTACAGTGTATACATTTGATGTGAGTATGTCGGATACGTAAACATTATATACAAAATTGTTTAAAGTGGCTAGTGATACATTTGTTACATCCAATTTTCTATTATTTAATGTGGCTAGAGATTTAAGTCAGTATGTTAGCAGCAGCCACTCAATGTTAGTGATGGCTGTTTAACAGTCTGATGGCGGCCTTGAGGTAGAAGCGGTCCCAGCTTTGATGCACCTGTACTGACGTCGCCTTCTGGATGATAGCGGGGTGAACAGGCAGTGGCTCGGGTGGTTGTCGTCCTTGATGATCTTTTGGCCTTCCTGTGACATCGGGTGCTGTAGGTGTCCTGAAGGGCTGGTAGTTTACCCCCGGTGATGCGTTGTGCAGTCCTCACTACCCTCTGGAGAGCCTTACGGTTGTGGGCGGAGCAGTTGCCGTACCAGGCGGTGATACAGCCCGACAGGATGCTCTCGATTGTGCATCTGTAGAAGTTTGTGAGTGATTTTGGTGACAAGCCGAATTTCGTCAGCCTCCTGAGGTTGAAGAGGCGCTGTTACGCCTTCTTCACCACGCTGTCTGTGTGGGTGGACCAATTCAGTTTGTCCGTGATGTGTACGCCGAGGAACTTAAAACTTTCCACCTTCTCCACTACTGTCCCCTCGATGTGGATAGGGGGGTGCTCCCTCTCCTGTTTCCTGAAGTCCACGATCATCTCCTTTGTTTTGTTGACATTGAGTGAGAAGTTATTTTCCTGACACCACACTCCGAGGGCCCTCACCTCCTCCCTGTAGGCCGTCTCGTCGTTGTTGGTAATCAAGCCTACCACTGTAGTGTCGTCAGCAAACTTGATGATTGAGTTGGATGGTAGGATGGAGGCAGGATGGACGTGATATGATCCTTGACTAATCTCTCAAAGCACTTCATGATGACGGAAGTGAGTGCTACGGGGCGATAGTCATTTAGCTCAGTTACCTTAGCTTTCTTGGGAACAGGAACAATGGTGGCCCTCTTGAAGCATGTGGGAACAGCAGACTGGGATAGGGACTGATTGAATATGTCCGTAAACACACCAGCCAGCTGGTCTGCGCATGCTCTGAGAACACGGCCAGGGATGCCATCTGGGCCGGCAGCCTTGCGAGGGTTAACACATTTAAATGTTTTTCTCACATTGGCTGCGGTGAAGGAGAGCCCGCAGGTTTTGGTAACAGGCCGTGTCGGTGGCACTGTATTGTCCTCAAAGCGAGCAAAGAAGTTGTTTAGTTTGTCTGGGAGCAGGACGTCATGGTCCGCAACGGGGCTGGTTTTCTTTTTGTAGTCTGTGATTGACTGTAGACCCTGCCACATTTCTCTTGTGTCTGAGCTGTTGAATTGTGACTCTGATTGCCTTGTGGAGGGAATAGCTACACTGTTTGTATTCAGTCATGTTTCCGGTAGCCTTACCCTGGTTAAAAGCAGTGGTTTGCGCTTTCAGTTTTGTGCGAATGCTGCCATCAATCCACGATTTCTGGTTGGGGAAGGTTTTAATATTTACTATGGGTACAACATCACCAATGCACTTGCTAATAAACTCGCTCACCGAATCAGCGTATACATCAATGTTGTTGTCAGATGCTATCCGGAACATATCCCAGTCCACAGGCTCGAAGCAATCTTGCAGCATGGAATCGGATTGGTCGGACCAGCGTTGAACAGACCTGAGAACGGGCGTTTCCTGTTTTAGTTTCTGTTTGTAGGCTGGGAGCAACAAAATGGAGTCATGGTCAGACTTGCCGAAAGGAGGGCGGAGAATAGCCTTGTATGCATCACGGAAGTTGGAATAACAATGATCCAGGATTTTACCAGCCCGGGTGGCACATTCGATATGCTGGTAAAATTTCGGGAGCCTTGTTTTCAGATTAGCCTTATTAAAATCCCCAGCCACAATAAATGCAGCCTCAGGATATGTGGTTTCCAATTTACCTAGAGTGAAATGAATTTCTTTCAGTGCCGTCGATGTGTCAGCTTGAGGGGGGGGGATGTACACGGCTATGATTACAATCGAGGAGAATTCTCTTGGTAGATAATGCGGTCTGCATTTGATTGTAAGGAATTCTATGTCAGGTGAACAAAAGGACTTGAGTTCCTGTATGTTGTTATGATCACACCACGTCTCGTTAATTCATAAGACACACACCCCCCACCCTTCTTCTTACCAGATAGATGTTTGTTTCTGTCGGCGCGATGCATGGAGAAACCAGGTGGCTGTACCGACTCAGATAACGTGTCCTGAGTGAGCCATGTTTCCGTGAAGCAAAGAACGTTGCAGTCTCGGATGTCTCTCTGAAAGGCAACCCTCGATCTGATTTCGTCTACTTTGTTGTCCAGAGACTGTACATTGGCGATTAAAATACTCGGGAGAGGTGCGCGATGCGCCCGTCGACGTAGCTTGACCAAAAGACCGGCGCGTTTCCCCCTTCTCCGGCGCCGCCGTTGTTTTGAGTCGCCGGGTGCTATCCAGTCTATTGTCCTGGTTGGGGTAACAAACAGAGAATCCTCTTCGGGAAAGTCGTATTCCTGGTCGTAATGTTGGTAAGTTGACGTTGCTCTTATATCCAATAGTTCCTCCCGGTTGTATGTAATAAAACTTAATATTTCCCAGGGGTAACAATGTAAGAAGTAATACATAAAAAAAAACAAAATACTGCATGGTTTCCTGAGAACGTGAACGTGAAGCGAGGCTGCCATCTCTGTCGGCGCCGGAAGTGTCTGTCCTACTGTACATGTGAGCGATATAAGAAAGGTCAAGATATTTTGGTTTTTTTATGGACCCATATTTAACCCCTTATTTTTGGCACTAAACTACTTCCATATATACTTCCATAAATGTTTTAAACTGGTACCAGGAAACCATTAGAGGAGTCTTGTCTCATCTTTCCATAGAGTGGGCATATTAGAATGTAGGCCAAACCATTTTCTGTCAAACACTGCTGTACCCCGTAACCCCGGCCACCTTCCACCGCAGACGCGGAAGGCCGACATTGGCGGATGCGGTGGATTGAACAGATATCTCTAGCTTAAACAGACAGATTTTGCTGGGTATTGTTTTATTATGCTAATTAGATTTCCATGGGGGCACGGACATCGATTCTAGGGGGGTTTTAACAGAGATAATAGAACTAAGGCCCGATGCTTTTTAGGCAACCCATAGCCCTAAGGCACATGCTTTTTAGATCCCACAAAATATATTGGTTTTAAATATGGTAGTAGCTCCACCTTTCCCTCTGATAGGCTAGGTGGGATTTTTCCCATTGCTTATAGGCCTATCAATCTATCTATCTATCCAATAATTTGTGTCTAGGGGCTAGGAGCTGTTTCTGGACAGAGCCATGGAGAAAGAAAAGGAAAACCATTTGAGGTGATTTCTCTTTCAAAGTTACATAATCCTAATAGAATGTCAAACAATTTGACCTGGGATCGAAAATACATCCCTTGACATCTTTTAGATAATTGTTTTTAATTAAAGTGATGTTTTTGTGGCATTTTGGTCAATGGACAAATAGTGACCTTACCTAAAGAAGAATGGTGCATCACATTGGCTGGGTTTTGATGAACAAACAAGTTGAAGGTGTGTCAAGGCTTGACCCCTTACTGGCCAATCAGAACGTGCTCCAAATATGTGATTGCTTCAAGTTGTGTATTTATGGTCTTTTATGTATTGCGTTGTCATCAACTCCAATTAAAATGTTAGTCCGTTATAGCCTTGTTTGTTTAATAGCCTACAGAATCAAAATAACAAAATGTAGGCCTATCTCATGTAAATGTAAATATATTGCTAACATAGCATTCACACTGATATAAGCGTACTGTAAAGTGCATTATGTCTGAGCCATGGAAATGCCTAACGTTGTCAATAAACAATATTAAATTCACTATTAAAAAGACCTAAAAAGAAAGTGAATAATTCTAATACAATTCTAATAAAATGAAACAACAACTTTGTCTAAATATAGTTACAGGCACCATAACTACTCCCTGTGGGAATATAATATTAGGCCTATGACAACGTAGAATATGGAGGGTCACATCCAAACTTATCACAGGAGCTGGAAACAGATCTAATATAAAGAGAAAAGGGGGAATGTCCACTCCCCGTTACTGCTCTGAAATATACACAGTGTACAAAACGTTATGAACTCTTTCCATGACATAGACTGACCAGGTCAATCCAGGTGAAAGAAAGTTATGATCCCTTATTGACGTCACTTGTTAAATCCACTTTAAATCAGTGTAGATGAAGGGGAGGAGACAGGTTAAATGTTTTCAAGCCTTGAGACAGTCGAGACATGGATTGTGTATGTGTCCCACTCAGAGGGTGAACGGGCAAGACGCTGATGGGTTTTTTATGCTCAACAGAATGGTCCACCACCCATAGGACATCCAGACACTTCAAACAACTGTGGGAAGCATTGGAGTCAACATGGGCCAGAATCCCTGTTGAACACTTTGTAGAGTCCATGCCCAGACGAATTGAGGCTGTTCTGAGGGCAAAAGGAGGGCGTGCAACTTAATATTAGGAAGGTGTACTTAATGTTTTGTACACTCAGTGTAAATAGCTATAGCCTATCATCACTGTTGATATGGCCAGTAGCCCTAGTGACTTTTCCACGTTAAAGGTAAACAAACAGACAAATATAGCCTACAAGCGGATTCAGCACCACGGACAGCGATCTGAATTCCCACGATTTGACAGTTAGGTCCAACAGAGGAAGGTGGAAGATGTACATTTTTACAAAATGATGAACAAAAAACAGTAAGCAGTCTTTTTAAATAACTTAATGTTATTTCAACTTAATGTCCTACAGTCACTGACACCTTTCATGCAATGGGCATCGCACATAATGAGTCCAAACATTTCACAGAAGCTGGACAAAAATAATGTCCAATATAAATAAAAACGGGAATGTCTTGACTGTTTTGCTGCTCGGGATATTTTTATAAAACGTTGGTGATGTACATAAGGCTACTGTGTGGGCCTTCGCTGGCAAAATCCATGCCATAACATAATATAGGTAAGACCAGCTTTTGGTCGGTCTTAAATATCCCTTGCTGCGTTGACTAAAATTGGCATATTGGCGCACGTTTTTAAGGACACACTTCAAATATTTACACCCCTCCCACCTCAGCGCAAGAGAGCGGATGTTAGACAGGTAAATTGACGAACCTGGCGTAAGGGATGGAAAATGCCAGTGCGCCAGTTTTTACATAACGAAATTGCAAACTAACGTGCATTTGAGACTTGCGCCTCCTTACCGGCAGCTGAAAATAGAGCCCTCAGTTTAGTTCATGTCATAAATAGCATGAAATAAAGGAAAGTGCATAGAAATGCAGCATCGTGGCTTTTTTTATACCTGGATGGGAACATGTCAACTTAATCTAGTTTACAGCCAGGTCAAGCAATTGATATTCAGAAGAGTGCGTACGTCTAATCTGGGTTAAATCAGTTTACCTAAAAAGAGAAGGGCACACAGCAGCTGACTCAGCGATTAGCATGTAGCATTAGCATCCCATTAGAACGCGCTGTAGTTAGCAAAGCGTGCTAGAGTCCTGCACTAGTCCCTGCCTTTAAACATGCAGTTGCTGTGGTTAGCATTCAGTGCTAGGATAGAGCGCAATAACGTCCCAGTCAAACTAAAGGCACTCTCTTTCATTAGTGCATTAGCTCAGCTAATGGCTAGGCTAATGTTTATGCTAAGTGGAGAAAGGTGAGGACTTCACTTAAGAAATTGGATTAACTCTGTGAAGTACTTTAGATTTAACAACAGTAGGAAAGTGCCTTGGCTCCAACTAAAGACGAAGCAACTGTTTTATCACAAAAGTTGGTTGAGAACTGAGAAATAGTTGCAGGGAGAGGAGAGGGGTCGAATGAGCCAATTGGAAGTGGAAGATGATCAGGTGACCAAAGACTGTGACCTAAAACGTTGTGTATTGTGGTGCAGGAATGAGGCACTAGGAAGCAGCATTTACAGAACCGTGTGAGTGGGCTTCTCTTGCTTTGTTCTCACTGTTTAGGCCCTACCAAAAAAGTCACTTGGGCTACATTACAGTGGGTGCATATACGTTTTGGATCCTTGGGATATGCAAATTACCCAGCTGCTGTTTGATGACGATGATTGTAACCATGATATCATCTGATTCTAATGATGAACCCTTCCAGACACTATAAAACTACCCACAGCAGAGCAGAAGACTCCCCTCGTCTTTAACATTGACCGCACTGCATAACCCATCCATCTGCACAACCAGACACACAGTCAAAACCAATCCATATCAACAGCGCACTCTGCAACGACACACCCCAAACACATGCAGAGACAGAGTTGTAAATTAAGAGAGCTTTTGGTTTGACTTTGTGAGGGTGGTGGTTATAGGTGGGAGGAGTTTCCTGTCAGACATCTCTCTCTCTCCCTCCCTCCCACCGCTAACTGGAGCCTGAACACTGTCTGTCTTTCATATGGTCAGAGACTAAGGAACGCCCTAGCTGACTAAACTAAAGGAAACCCTTTGGACTATTAGAGAGGAAGAGTCCTTGGACTTCAAATAAACAGACACCACTACAGACATATTGAATGTCCCAGAGCACACACAGTAACATCTGTCCCTCTCCACTCACATCTTACTCAGCAGTAACAAACAAGCACGCACGCACGCACACACAGAGAGAGAGAGAGAGGACTGGAAATCAAACATGAAACCCTCTTGAGAGCCCTCATTCATAGCCTCATTTGCATATTTAATTAGGCTCTTCGTTACAGGATAAGTAGCGTTTATTCAATTTGCTGAGTCTCGTTTGCTGGCACACGTTCAATGAAACCCCAGCGAAGACAAGCTGGCACTGAAGAGAGAGAATGGGGGGGCGCGCAGAGAAGGGAGAAAAATGAACTGCCATTCATCAACAGCTGTTCACCATCAGGTGGCTTCTCACCATGCATGCACAGATTCACTGGCTCTTCAGCCACTCATTATCATTAACATGATGAGCTCTATGCAGTGACAGTTTGTGATTCTCTCTCTCTCTCTCTCTCACTTTCCGTCTCTTATCGTGAGGGCTCTTTAATCCCTCATCATCATTAGGCCAGTTTAGCATAATTAGCATCATTAGCCAGATGAGCTGTGTAGTGCCAGGCTGTGCCAGCCTCTGTTTCAAGCAGTGGTTTCAAGTCATTTTGCAACAGACATTGGCCATTAAAAAGACAAGAAAAAGTATCTTGAAATCTGTATGCTCAGAACATAGGCCTAACTATTCCTTCATTATCTATATAACACAAGGATTTTGTGTGAATTATAATTTACCCTACATAATTCTACATAATCCTACATACATCATACATAATTATATTCATTGAGGCTGGTGTTAAAACCACAAGTGGATTAGATACAGTATGTATATTGGATACAAATCAGAAGGCGGGGCACAAACGGCCCCAGGGCCACGCGTTGAGACCCCTGCTCTCTGTCAGCTCAAGTAGACACCTTCTCAAAGCATCAACACACCAGTGACCACTCCTGTCTCTGTACAACACACAACACACTACGACAGCACACGAGTAGGACAAAAGCTAGAGCTCTGCTTCATTCAGTGAAATTAAACATGCTCTCGTCAGCCGCAGGGAAGCGAGCCCAGTAATGCATTATTCATCTGTACTTCACAAAGGAACATTAATCAATTATGAAGATATGAAGAGCGGTAAGTAGGAGACGGAAGACAAGGCCAGCAGTATTAATATGTGGCTGCATCGTGAGGCTAACGCTTTCTTCGCAAATCAATACTTTGTAGATTCATTTTGAGCGGTTGTGCTAAGATGAGGGAGGGGGGACGTCTTAGGGTCTGAATTAACATGACTCCCCCGTTTCTTTTCTGCTTGTTTTGTCATTTACTGTATTTTGACTTGGTTTACACAACGGAGGAGAAAGGCAAGAGACCTTCAACAGGAGAAAAGGAGAAGTATGAAGAATGTTGCTGAACATCATCCAAATGAAGAGAAGGGACAAAGACAAAATAGACAGAAAGAGACAAAAGAGACAGAAAGAGCGACCATGAAGTTTGAGTATTGAATTTAGATAGTAAAAGATCTCCTCTTCGAGCAAGATGAAACTCTGAAATGTTGTCAACACACACTTCAAAATCACTTCTATTTCTAATCCTTATTCATGAACCCAAGTGCCAGATGATAACCAATCTTTATATAAAGTGCATCCTAAGCTAGGCTAAATAAAACGAAGGCTTTCTATCCAAATCTGACTCACCTAACCGACTCTAATGCAGGGAGTTTTTGCCCAAAGTTTTTTGGGGTCGCTTAAGTCCAAAGAGTGTAATATTTTGTATTTATTGATTCATTTTTGGGATGGAAAAACGTTTTCAGTGATAACTTAAACGACTAAAACCAGATATAAAGCATGTAGAAAAGATAATGGACTTATATATTTTTCAATAATATAATCTTTGAGAACTAACAATGACCAAAATAAAAGCTAGACAGTGAAGAATTGTAAATTCTAAAAACATCAAATTGATAGAAGGCTCTAATAAAACAAAGAGAACTGAGGGGCTCATTTCACTAACGCCATATACGGAAACGTTTACGGGTTGTTGTTTGAGTCATTTAAAGACCACTAGGCCTTGTACTTACATAACAAGGTTGTGAGGCATCCTCTGTAGATATTACACAAAGAACAGGAAGTAAAAACAAAGAAGTCCAGCCAACCATGTGCTGCCTTCGTACATAATTATATTGCAGCAACATTATACTGTATACTGTTATGATACTTAGTGTCTAACCCCTTGTCATTGAGTGTCTAACCTTATCACATTGAGTGTGTACGTGGCTGACCAAGAGGTAGAGAAGGTATTGTGAGTCATGCCAAGGTTGTGATCTGGCCATATTAGAATAGAATACAAGTGTAGTGATTTCTGAAAAACAAATGTGATTCAACCACTAACCACAGTCTTAACTGTAAATACCCTGACCTTAGAACTAACAATAGTTAACGGAACAAATACCAAGGAAAAGAGAAAGAGAGACAGAATGAAAGAGTGAATGAAAGACAGAGAATTGAAAGAGACAATGGTTATAAAGATTGCACCCTAACGGCAGTTATGTTGCCTATGTTCTCGCATTGTATATTCATATAAGCAGAAGTATTCTAATATTCCTAATGACATTGCTGTCTATGACTGGGTGTGGTGGTGCTTATTCCATTACATAGCCCATTAAGGGAGGGGATCATGAAAAATGCATAGAATGTATGAGTGAAGGTACATGGGACATTAACCACATTGTAGGGAGAAAGATGGAGAGAGAAAGAGAGGAAGGGGGAGAGAAAGAGAGAGCCCCCACACTAACTGGGCCATATGGTTGAAAGACTCCTCATCCCTCAGGTCACCTCAGGGCCAAACCGTTGCCCCAAGACACTGAACTAAGGTCAGTTTATACTTTTTCTGCCTAATGTTTAAGGATAGGATTGAGAGATGGTAAGCTGATGAAATTTAGGTGCCTAAGGGTACCGAACTTATCTACCTCACCCCTTACCTCAGCATTCAAATTGGATGCCTTCTCCTCCCATTCCTTCCTGGCAAGGGCCCAGGCCTCTCTCTGTTCCTCCTCTCTCTTCTTCCACTTCTCTTCTCTCTTTCTGTGCTCCTCCTCTTTCAGTCTCTGGTCCTCATCATGTTGTCTCTCATCCTCTCTCTTACTCTGCTTCTCTTTCCTTCTCTCCCCTTCTCTCTTCCTCTGCCTCTCTTTCCTTTCGTCTTCGTCCCTCTTCCTCTCCAGCTCTCTCTGTCTGTGTTCTTTCTCTCTCTTCCTCCCCTCCTCTTCTGCTTTCCTCTGTTCTGCCTCCTGTTTCTTCACCTCATCCTCTAGCTGTCTCACCCTATCCTCCTGTTTGGAAAGCTGAGGGGAGACCACACAGAAATACTAGGAACATACAGTGCCTTCGGAAACTATTCAGACCCCTTGACTTTTATCACATTTTGTTACGTTACAGCCGTATTCTAAAATGGATTAAAAAAAAAAATTCCCCTCATCAATCTACACACAATATCCCATATTGACAAAGCAAAAACCTGAAATATCACATTTACATATGTATTCAGAACCTTTACTCAGTACTTTGTTGAAGCACCTTTGGAAGCTATTACAGCATTGAGTCTTGGGTATGACGCTACAAGCTTGGCACACCTGTATCAAATCAAATTGAATTGGTCACATACACATGGTTAGCAGATGTTATTGCGAGTGTAGCGAAATTCTTATGCTTCTAGATCCGACAGTGCAGCAGTATCTAACAGGTAATATCTAACAATTTCACAACAAAACCTAATACACACAATCTAGTAAAGGAATGGGATAAGAATATATACATTTAAAATATATGGATGAGCAGTGACAGAGTGGCTAAGATGCAATAGATAGTATAGATAGTGTAGTATTCAGTATACTGTATATACAGTGGTTGCTCCACTAAAGGTTTTGCGATTATGCTGCGGTACTTAGAGGTAATTTGTGGTTTAGTACGGTACCCTGCGTCACTACTACATTGCTCCAAACCAGCGCAAGGGGGAGTTAGAGCACTGATTATGCTTTTGGGTCCCAAGGCGCTACGGTGTCTCAGTAGTACTGTAGCCTACTCCCGACCGGTCACGTTGTACAGCGCCTTAGAGGTGCAGCGGTCTAAGACACTGCATCGCAGTGCAAGCTGTGTTGATACAGATGCTGGTTCAATACCCGTGCCGGCCTCGACTGGGAGATCCATGAGATGACTGGAGGTTTTTGGTTTCTCTCCCTCTAAAAACAGAAATCAATTATTCTAAATAACAAACTGGCTTTATTTACAAATTAGCCCATGGGGAAGGGGGTAGGAGGAGGAAGAGGGAGTGGACCCCCACCCTGCCCCAGTGGGTAGCACAGAGCAACACTTTAAGGGGTATTGCACAAATAATGTCGCTGACTAGGGAAATGTTCCCGCTGTTCTTAATGCCAGTCTGCACGTTCAAACTAAAATGCCCCTTAGATATGAATTCGGAGGGCAGATATGATTAAATATTAAAGCATTAGACCTCTCACTAAAGGCATCGGTCAAAAGTTGTACTTAAAGCAAATTTGGATTTAACGAAAAATGAAAAGCACACATTTGTAAATTGTAATTGGAAAGGTAGATACAAATGATTTGTGTCCAACCCAACTGCTCACCAGGCACAGCAAGGGCCATCCGGACCGTTATGCTGTTCTGCTATAGCCTAATAAACAAATGCAGGTGGCTTATATCTTCAAAATACTTTAAATGCTTTATTATCCAAATGTAAAAGCATATACTGAACAATACTGTATTTTTTCATCAGTATCTTTATGCTTTCGTTAACTTCTTAGGGAGCGGCTCCCGAGGTGACGGTTTTGGAGAGTCTGGCGTGCCCAAAGTAAAATGCACATAAAATAGGATATGCACATAATAGTACTATTTGATAGGAAACACTCTGAAGTTTCTAAGAGTGTTAAAATATTGTCTGTGAGTATAACAGAACGGAATTAGCAGGCAAAAACCCGAGGAATTTCTGTCCTGGAAAAAGTGTATTTGACACATTGCCTCATTTTGAACCCCTCCCCATTGAAAATGACCTTATATGGGAGTAAGATTGCAGTACCTATTGCTTCCACTGGATGTCAACAGTCTCTAGACAGTGTTTGATGATGTTATAGTTGCTCTGGATGGTAATAGAAGAAGAATTTCGAAGTGGTCATCGGATGTAAACAGAAGAGGATGCGCGTTCACGGGCTCGCGCGCGCTGTGGTTTTTTCCTTTCCTATCGCCCAGTTTATAATCTGGTTGAAATATTATACTAAATATACATAAAAGTGTTCCTAAGGATATTCCTAAGGATACATTATCAATGATGTTTGATTGTTCTTGGACAAGTGTATAGGCATAGGTTGAACGCGTTCTCTTCACGGTTCAATGGGCGAGTGGACGCTGTATTTTATGAACATAATGTGCCAACCAAACTGAGATTTATGGATATAATAAATGACTTTTTCTAACAAAAGAACCATTGGACGTCTTCGTTGGACACTTGGGAAGCCCTTAGCAGAAGTTCTTCAAAAGGTAAGAGATTTGTTTTCGCTAGCGCCCCACCACTCCCTAAGTAGTTAATAAAATAATGATAAACATACTCTTTCAAAATGCCAATGTTTATTTAGTTATGGATCCATAACGAATTACTAGGGGAATAAATATCACTGAACTACAGAAATATTGGAAGTTGTCTAATGAAGGTAAACAAATTGTTGCTTAATGTAAAAAACTCTTTCAAACACACATGGTCACGTTGTACAGCTCCATTATGGCTATTAGCAGGTAGCTGGACAATAGACTTGCCTAGAAGGAGGGTAGGGGGAGAATTCTATTGTCAAATGTATTTCTTAGTTCAGTTGGCTGTATCACAACCTGCCGTGAATGGTTGCAATTTCAGTTTAATCCACCAGAAACTACAAAACAAATAATACAACAAAAAGTATTATTATTATTATGTATCACATCCAACCGTGATTGGGAGTCCCATAAGGCAGTGCACAGTTGGCCCAGCGTTTCTCTCCCTCTAAAAAACATAAATAAATGTTTTGGCATGTGACTATTAAAACCTTAGGGAAGGTTTTAATTTATTTATTTATTTTATTTCACCTTTATTTAACCAGGTAGGCAAGGTGAGAACAAGTTCTCATTTACAACTGCGACCTGGCCAAGATAAAGCAAAGCAGTTCGACACATACAACAACACAGAGTTACACATAGAGTAAAACAAACATACAGTCAATAACACAGTAGAAAATAAAAACAAATCTATATACAAAGAGTGCAAATGAGGTAGGATAAGGAAGGTAAGACAATAAATAGGCCATGGTGGCAGAGTAATTACAATATAGCAATTTAACACTGGAATGGTAAAAATGTGCAGTAGATGAATGTGCAATGTAGAAAAACTGGGGTGCAAAGGAACAAGATAAATAAATAAATACGGTAGGAGATGCGGTAGTTGGTTGGGCTATTTACAGATGGGCTATAAACAGGTACAGTGGTCTGTGAGCTGCTCTGACAGCTGGTGCTTAAAAGCTGTTGAGGGAGATAAGTGTCTCCAGTTTCAGAGATTTTTGAAGTTCGTTCCAGTCATTGGCAGCAGAGAACTGGAAGGAGAGTCGGCCAAAGGAGGAATTGGCTTTGGGGGTGACCAGTGAGATATACCCGCTGGAGCACGTGCTACAGGTTGGTGCTGCTAAGGTGACCAGCGAGCTGAGATAAGGCGGGACTTTACCTAGCAGGGACTTGTAGATGACCAGGAGCCAGTGGATATGGCGACGAGTGTAAAGCGAAGGCCAGCCTACGAGAGCGTACAGGTCGCAGTGGTGGGTGGTATATGGGGCTTTGGTAACAAAACGGATGGCACTGTGATAGACTGCATCCAGTTTGTTGAGTAGAGTATTGGAGGCTATTTTGTAAATTATATCACCGAAGTCGAGGATCGGTAGGATGGTCAGTTTGGCAGCATGAGTGAAGGAAGCTTTGTTGCAAAATAGGAAGCCAATTCTAGATTTAATTTTAGATTGGAGATGTTTGATGTAAGTCTGGAAGGAGAGTTTACAGTCTAACCAGACACCTAGGTATTTGTAGTTTTCCACATAATCTAAGACAGAACCGTCCAGAGTAGTGATGCTGGACGGGGGGACAGGTGCGGGCAGCGATCGGTTGAAGAGCATACATTTAGTTTTACTTGCGTTTAAGAGCAGTTGTAGGCCACGGAAGGAGAGTTGTATGGCATTGAAGCTCGTCTGGAGGGTAGTTAACACAGTGTCCAAAGAGGGGCCGGAAGTATACAGAACGGTGTCGTCTGCATAGAGGTGAATCAGAGACTCACCTGCAGCAAGAGCGACATCATTGATGTATACAGAGAAGAGAGTCGGCCCAAGAATTGAACCCTGTGGCACCCCCATGGAGACTGCCAGAGGCCCGGACAACAGGCCATCCGATTTGACACACTGAACTCTATCAGAGAAGTAATTGGTGAACCATGCTAGGCAGTCATTTGAGAAACCAAGGCTGTCGAGTCTGCCGATAAGGATGAGGTGATTGACAGAGTCGAAAGCCTTGGCCAGATCAATGAAAACGGCTGCACAATAATGTCTCTTATCGATGGCGGTTATGATGTCATTTAGGACCTTGAGCGTGGCTGAGGTGCACCCATGACCAGCCCTGAAACCAGATTGCATAGCGGAGAAAGTACGGTGGGATTCTAAATGGTCGGTCATTTGTTTGTTAACTTGGCTTTCAAAGACCTTAGAAAGGTAGGGTAGGATGGATATAGGTCTGTAGCAGTTTGGGTCAAGAGTGTCTCCCCCTTTGAAGAGGGGGATGACCGCAGCTGCTTTCCAGTCTTTGGGAATCTCAGGCGTCACGAAAGAGAGGTTAAACAGGCTAGTAATAGGGGTTGCAACAATTTCGCAGATAATTTTAAAAAGAAAGGGTCCAGATTGTCTAGCCCGGCTGATTTGTAGGGTCCAGATTTCGCAGCTCTTTTAGAACATCAGCTGACTGGATTTGGGAGAAGGAGAAGTGGGGGAGGCTTTGGCGAGTTGCTGAGGGGGGTGCAGGGCAGTTGACCGGGGTAGGGGTAGCCAGGTGGAAAGCATGGCCAGCCGTGAAAAAATGCTTATTGAAATTCTCAATTATTGTGGGTTTATCGGTGGTGACAGTATTTCCTATCCTCAATGCAGTGGGCAGCTGGGAGGAGGTGCTCTTATTCTCCATGGACTTAACAGTGTCCCAGAACATTTTGGAGTTTGTGTTACAGGAGGCAAATTTCTGCTTGAAAAAGCTAGCCTTGGCTTTCCTAACTGCCAGCGTATATTGGTTCCTGACTTCCTGAAAAGTTGCATATCACGGGGGCTGTTCGATGCTAATGCAGAACGCCACAGGATGTTGTTGCGCTGGTCAAGGGCAGTCAGGTCTGGAGAGAACTAAGGGCTATATCTATTCCTGGTTCTAAATTTCTTGAATGGGGCATGCTTATTTAAGATGGTGAGGAAGGCACTTTTAAAGAATAACCAGGCATCCTCTACTGACGGGATGAGGTCAATATCCTTCCAGGATACCCTGGCCAGGTCAATTAGAAAGGCCTGCTCGCTGAAGTGTTTTAGGGAACGTTTAACAGTAATGAGGGGAGATCGTTTGACCGCAAACCCATTACGGATGCAGGCAATGAGGCAGTGATCGCTGAGATCTTGGTTGAAAACAGCAGGGGTGTATTTGGAGGGCAAGTTAGTTAGGACTACATCTATGAGGGTTCCCGTGTTTACGGCTTTGGGATTGTACCTAGTAGGTTCAATTATGATTTGTGTGAGGTTGAGGGCATCAAGCTTAGATTGTAGGATGGCCGGGGTGTTAAGCATGTCCCAGTTTAGGTCACCTAGCAGCACGAACTCTGAAGATAGATGGGGGGCAATCAGTTCACATATGGTGTCCAGAGCACAGCTGGGGGCAGAGGGTGGTTTTTAACAAGGCGGCAACGGTGAGAGACTTGTTTCTAGAAAGGCAGATTTTTAAAAGTAAAAGTTAAAATTGTTTGGGTACAGACCTGGAAAGCAAGACAGAACTCTGCAGGCTATCTCTGCAATAGATAGCAACACCGCCCCCTTTGGCCGTTCTATCTTGTCTGAAGATGTTATAGTTAGGGATGGAAATTTCAGTGTTATTGGTGGTCTTCCTAAGCCAGGATTCAGACACGGCTAGGACATCCGGGTTGGCAGAGTGTGCTAGGGCAGTGAATAAAACAAACTTAGGGAGGAGGCTTCTAATGTTGACATGCATGAAACCAAGGCTTTTACGGTTGCAGAAGTCAACAAATGAGAGGGCCTGGGGAATAGTAGTGGAGCTAGGCACTGCAGGGCCTGGATTAACCTCTATATCACCAGAGGAACAGAGGAGGAGTAGGATAAAGTGCGGCTAAAGGCTATAATGACTGGTCGTCTAGGACGTTCTGAACAGAGAGTAAAAATAACAGGTTTCAGGGGGTGATAAAATAGATTAAAGGCATAATGTACAGACAATGGTATGGTAGGACGTAAATACAGTGGAGGTAAACCTAGGCATTGGGTGGTGATGAAAGAGATATTGTCTCTAGAAGCATTTAAACCAGGTGAAGGGTTTGATAAGGCATATTGAGCAGGGCTAGAGGCTCTACAGTGAAATAAGGCAATAAACACTAACCAGAACAGCAATGGACAAGGCATATTGACAATGAGGAGAGGCATGCTTAGCCTAGTGAACATAAGGGTCAAGTTAGTAGTAAGGCTGGCTGGGGACACGGCGTTTCAGACAGCTAGCCAGGGACCACAAGCTAGCAAAGTCTAGCAGGCCGGCTAACTAAGACGGAGGAAGTCTGTTTATAGCCTCCTCGTGCGTTTCCGTCGGTAGACCAAGTGGCGATGGGTCAAAGGGGCTCCGTGTGGTGAAGGGGACCAGGCCAGATGGCACAAATAGGTAATAGTGTCCCAAGAAATTGTCCGATGGACCTGATTAGCTAGCAGCCGATATGCTCTGGACAGCAAAAACGTTAGCAGGTGGGCGTTCAGGTGTTGTAGCCCAGCAGTCTGTTGAGATTCTTCAGTCAGCCGGGAGATTAATTGAGCAAGGGCTAGCTTCAGGCTAATTGGTGTATTGATCCAGGACCGACGTTAGCCGATGGCACTCAGGTAGCAGCTAGCTAGCTGCAAGATCCAGTTGAAAAATGTCCAACTTGCGGTAGGAATCCGGGATATGGAGAGAAAAATAAATAAAAATAGGTCCGGTAAGCTCAATTTTGAGTCGTGTTATACGAGGGGCGAGAGCTTTTCCGAGCTGAAAGTTAGCTGATGCCCGCTATCAATAGTAAGATAAATACTAACGTTAGCTAGTGAAGTTAGCTAGCATTTGTTGGGTGACTCCAGATTAAAAAAAAAAAACAACAACAAAAAACCACAGATCCGCACCACATTGGGTGAGGCAGATTGCAGGAGAGTGTTTTGAAGTTGAATTTGAGAGCACATATGAAAAGATATGTGAAGAAAATATGTAAAAATATTATAAAGACGGTATTTACACAGGACAAGACGGGACAAGACAAAATACATGTCCGACTGCTACGCCATCTTGGATTTTCTAAAGTCTAAAGTTTCTAAAGTTTAATAGTCACAGTGGGTACAACATCTCCTATACACTTCCTTATAAACTAGCTCACCGAGTCGTATACATTGATGTTGTTATCTGAGGTTACCCGGAACATATCCCAGTCCAAGTGATCGAAGCAATCTTGAAGCGTGGAATCCGATTGGTTAGACCAGCGTTGGATAGACCTAAGCAGGGGTGCTATCTGTTTTAGTTTCTGCCTATAGGAGGGGAGCAACAAAATGGAGTCCTGGTCAGATTTGCCAAATGGAGGGCGGGGGAGAGCCTTGTATGCATCGCGGAAGTTAGAGTATGTTTTCAAATTAGCTTTGTTAAATTCCCCAGCTACAATAAATGCAGCCTCAGGATATATGGTTTCCAGTTTGCATAAAGTTCAGTGAAGTTCCTTGATGGCCGTCTTGGTATTCGGGGGATATACATGGCTGTGACAATAACAGAGGAGAGTTCTCTTGGGAGATAATACGGTCGGCATTTGATTGTGAGGAATTATAGGTCAGGTGAACAAAAGGACTTGAGTTCCTGTATGTTGTTACAATTACACCGTGAGTCGTCAATCATGAAACATACACCCCGCCCTTCTTCTTACCGGAAAGATGTTCATTCCTGTCGACGCGATGCACTGAAAATACAGTTGGCTGTACTGACTCCGACAGCATGTCCCAAGCTAGCCATGTTTCCGTGAAACAGAGTATGTTATAATCTCGGATATCTCTTTGGAAAGCAACTCTTGCCCTAATTCCGTCAACTTTGTTAACTAGGGACTGGACATTAGCGAGTAATATACTCGGAAGCGGTGGGTGGTGTGTGCACATCCGAAGCCTCACTAGAAGACTGCTCTGGCACCCTCTAATCCGGCTGCGTTGTTTTGGGTCGGCCTCTGGAATCAGTTCGAATGCCCAGGGAGGTGCAGACAAAGGATCCGCTTTGGGAAGGTCGTATTTCTGGTTGTAGTGCTAGTTCTGCTGGTAAGTTGACGTCTCTCTGATATCCAATAGTTCTTCCCGACTGCATGTAATAACACTTAAGGTTTTCTGGGCTAACAATGTAAGAAATAAGACATGAAAAGTTTCTCCCATGCTTCTCTGCAGATCCTCTCAAGCTCTGTCAGGTTGGATGGGGAGCGTTGCTTCACAGCTATTTTCAGGTCTCTCCAGAGATGTTTAATCGGATTCAAGTCCAGGCCACTCAAGGACATTCAGAGACTTGTCCCGAAGCCACTCTTGCGTTGTCTTGGCTGTGTGCTTAAGGTCATTTTCATCAAGGATCTCTCAACACTTTGCTCCGTTCATCTTTCCCTCAAACCTGACTAGTCTCCCAGTCCCTGCCACTGAAAAACATCCCCACAGCATGATGATGCCAATACCATTCTTCACCATAGAAGGTTCTCCCATCTCCACAGAGGAAGTCTAGAGCTCTGTCAGAGTGACCATCGAGTTCTTGGTCACCTCCCTGACCAAGGAGCTTCTCCCCCGATTGCTCAGTTAGGCCGGGCGGCGAGCTCTAGGAAGAGTCTTGGTGGTTCCAAGCTTCATTCATTTAACAATGATGGAGGCCACTGTGTTCTTGGGGACCTTCAATGCTGCAGACATTTTTTGGTACCTCTATACCAGGCGGTGTCAGAGGAAGGCCCTAAAAACTGTCAAAGACTCCAGCCACCCTATTCATAGACTGTTCTCTCTGCTACCACACGGCAAGCTTCTACCTCCAAGCCAAAAGACTCCTGAACAGCTAATCAAATAGCTAATTATTGATTGAATGATTAGCAATTTGATTAGCTGTTCAGGAGTCTTTGACTAGAACAGTCTATGACTAGGGTGGCTGGAGTCTTTGACAATTTTCAAGGTCTTCCTCTGACAGCGCCTGGTATAGAGGTCCCGGATGGCAGAAAGCTTGGCGCCAGTGATGTACTGGACCGTACGCACTACCATCTGTAGTGCCTTGCGGTTGGAGGCCGAGCAGTTGCATACCAGGCAGTGATGCAACCAGTCAGGATGCTCTCGATGGTGTAGCTGTATAACTTTGAGGATCTGAGGACCCACGCCAAATCTTTTCAGTCTCCTGAGGGGGAATAAGCTTTGTCGTGCCCTCTTCACGACTGTCTTGGTGTGTTTAGACCACGATAGTTTGTTGGTGATGTGGACGCCAAGGAAATTGAAGCTCTCAACCTGCTCCACTACAGCCCTGTCAATGAGAATGAGGGCGTGCTCAATCCTCTTTTTCCTGTAGTCCACAATCATCTCCTTTGTCTGGATCAAGTTCAGGGAGCTGTTGTTATCCTGGCACCACACAGCCAGGTCTCTGACCTCCTCCCTATAGGCTGTCTCATCGTTGTTGGTGATCAGGCCTACCACTGTTGTGTCATCGGCAAACTTAATGATGGTGTTGGAGTTGTGCCTGGCCATGTAGTCATGAGTGAACAGGGAGTACAGGAGGGGACTGAGCATGCACCCCTGAGTGGCACCTGTGTAGAGGATCAGTGTGGAAGATGTGTTGTTACCTACCCTTACCACCTGGGGGTGTCCCGTCAGGAAGTTCAGGATCCAGTTGCAGAGGGAGGTGTTTAGTTCCAGGGTCCTTAGCTTAGTGATGAGATTTGAGGGCACTAAGGTGTTGAACGATGAGCTGTAGTCAATGAATAGCATTCTCACATACAGTTGAAGTCGGAAGTTTACTTACATACACCTTAGCCAAATCCATTTAATCTCAGTTTTTCACAATTCCTGACATTTAATCCTAGTAAAACATTCCCTGTCTTAGGTCAGTTAGGATCACCACTTTATTTTAAGAATGTGAAATGTCAGAATAATAGTAGAGAGAATGATTTATTTCAGCTTTTATTTTTTTCATCACATTCCCAGTGGGTCAGAACTTTACATACACTCAATTAGTATTTGGTAGCATTGACTAAATTGTTTAACTTGGGTCAAATGTTTCGGGTAGCCTTCCACAAGCTTCCCACAATACGTTGGGTGAATTTTGGCCCATTCCTCCTGACAGAGCGGGTGTAATTCAATCAGGTTTGTAGGCCTCCTTGCTTGCGCACGCCTTTTCAGTTCTGCCCACACATTTTCTATAGGATTGAGGTCAAGGCTTTGTGATGGCCACTCCAATACCTTGACTTTGTTGTCCTTAAGCCATTTTGCCACAACTTTGGAAGTATGCTTGGGGTCATTGTCCATTTGGAAGACCCATTTGCGACCAAGCTTTAACTTTCTGACTGATGTCTTGAGATGTTGCTTCAATATATCCACATAATTATTCTTCCTCGTGATGCCATCTATTTTTTGAAGTGCACCAGACCCTCCTACAGCAAAGCACCCCCACAACATGATGCTGGCACCCCCGTGCTTCACGGTTGAGATGGTGTTCTTCGGCTTGCAAGCCTCCCCCTTTCCCTCCAAACATAAGGATGGTCATTATGGCCAAACAGTT
Organism: Brachymystax lenok tsinlingensis; assembly: GCA_030435695.1. Taxonomy (NCBI): domain Eukaryota; kingdom Metazoa; phylum Chordata; class Actinopteri; order Salmoniformes; family Salmonidae; genus Brachymystax; species Brachymystax lenok. The sequence goes on from CM059782.1 coordinate 17,011,110, forward strand.
CTATTTTTGATTCATCAGACCAGAGGACATTTCTCCAAAAAGTAAGATATTTTTGTACCTGTTTCCTCCAACATCTTCTCAAGGTCCTTTGCTGTTGTTCTGGGATTGATTTGCACTTTTCGCACCAAAGTACGTTCATCTCTAGGAGAGATGACGGCTGCTTGGTCCCATGGTGTTTATACTTGCGTACTATTGTTTGTACAGACTAACGTGGTACCTCCTACAAAGATACAGGAGTCCTTCCTAACTCAGTTGCCGGAGAGGAAGGAAAACATTCAGGGATTTCACCATGAGGCCAATGGTGACTTTAAAACAGTTACAGAGTTTAATGGCTGATCAGAGAAAACTGAGGATGGATCAACAACATTGTAGTTACTTCTAAATACTAACGTAATTGACAGAGTGAAAAGGATGAAGCCTGTACAGAATACAAATATTTCAAAACATGCATCCTGTTTGCAACAAGGCACTAAAATGATACTGCAAAAAACTTGGCAAAGCAATTAACTTTTTGTCCTGAATACGAAGTGTTATGTTTGGGACAAATCCAATACAGCACATTACTAAGTATCACTCTTCATATTTTCAACCATAGTGGTGGCTGCATCATGTTATAGGTATGCTTGTAAATTGGAGCTTAGCACAGGCAAAATCCTAGTTCAGTTTGCTTTCCAACAGACACTGGGAGATGAATTCACCATTCAGCAGGACAATAACAGTTTCGACTTAAAATTGGCTTGAAAATCTATGGCAAGACTTGAAAATGGCTGTCTAGCAATGATCAACAACCATCTTGACAGAGCTTGTAGATTTTTTTTATAATAATGTCCAAATATTGTTCAATCCAAGGGTGCAAAGCTCTTAGAGACTTATCCAGAAAGACTCAGAGCTGTAATCGCTACCAAAGGTGATTCTAACATGTATTGACTCAGGGGTGTGAATACTTATGTAAATGAGATATTTCTGTATTTAATTTTCAATAAATTTGCAAAAAAGGTTTAAACATGTTTTCACTTTGTCATTATGGGGTATTGTGTGAAGATGGGTGAGAATAAAAAAATATATATATAGCGAGAGAGAGAGAGAGAGAGAGAGAGAGAGAGAGAGAGAGAGAGAGAGAGAGAGAGAGAATAGTGTGCTAGCGCTAGCCCCATGCAGTTAAACAGCAGTGGGTGTAATTTCGTGACACTTCATAAGGAGGTGTGGGAAAGCTGTAAAACTCTCTGGTTTAATCTGGGCGGCCATTTTGTAACCTGGGGGCTGGACATGTAAGTCATTCATCACACGCTGAGCACACGCTTTAACACACAACACATGTAGTGCTGCTGGCTACACCGCCACAGCAATATCGTAAAAACGACCACATCCAAGAAAAAAATACTACAACAACAAAACTGTTCCATCCACGGTATCAAGGAATAAGGAATTAAAAAGTTCAGTTCAGAACGTGCTTCCTCTCTATCTCCTCCGTACCCCAGTCTCGGTGTGTGTGCGTGTGTGTGTGTGTATACCTCAGTTTTGTTGAGTGTGTTATTCTCCAGTTGGAAGGTCTTGATGTCTCTCTCCAGACAAAGGATGGTTCTGTCTCTAGTCCTCAGCTGGCTCCTCAGATCCTCTACCTCAAGGTTAGGACTCATAGGGCTGCAGCAGAGAGACATAGAGGTATGTTGACTTCCAAATGGGATTTACAAAATCATTTCAAAGGCAATACAGGCACAGATATGGTTATCCTCAGACAGATCTGTCAGTTAACTACTATTTTTAGAATTTAAACCCAATGTTAAACACAGACACACACACAAACTCAGTTGGGAGACGCCTGTGAGCTCGACAGCTGTCAGAGGTGTCGGCATAGGGAGAAGATCGACAGACGGATCTCACCACACACTCCCAAAGTCACCAAGCTTATATCAAATTTGTATGTTAAATATTTCTAAAGTTGTACAAGCAGAGACATATTGCAGGCACACGCGCACACACACACACACACACACACACACAATCAAGAAGAAACAGAACAGAGTTGTGAATCCTGCTAAACTCATGAGGACTCACAGACATGCTGGTAAGAAAGAAATTGACTGATAAGAACAAGACGCTGATTTTTGTTCTGATTTCAACAGGCAAAGTACATATATTAGGAGGCAAAATACCAGTCAGACATTTATTATATCAAATATTCAGTGACAAGTTTTAGTCCTCAACTTCTCAAAAGAGCCAATTTATCTGTCTTTTTTTTTACCTATTTCTAGAGGTTTTTTTAACCACCATTTCCCAAATAGACAGAATCTCATCTCAATTATCTGCAATTTCATTATCTTGTCTGACCTAGCTGCCGTTCTACGGGTGGAAATCTCTGGAAATATAAAACCACCTGAAATGTGGAACAGGATACTTGAGAAAGGACATGTCTGAAATGAGAGAGTTGAATAGAGAAATGGGCTGGTGAATGGGAAGTAAGTGCAGCCAATTTTGGGTCTATTTTGTGAAACAGGGCAGTTTTTCTAAGGACTGTAGATTGTCCCAGGGCTGAAACACTCTCACATGCTGGGATAAGAGAGCCTAGCTCAGCCACAGGAACAGTGGTAATGTGGGTATCTTTGCAGCAGCCCAGGACTACAGAGCTTTACTGTACCTGTTTCCTTATCATCTACATCTTATTAACCCTACCTGTATTAAGTCATCACAGAACTCTTCAATACTCCGGCTATATAGCCTATTGAAACAGGGTTGAAAATAAACAATAGGCTATATATTTCTTTCCCTTCTCATATTTTTTTTAATATAAAGCCTAATTCAAGAGAAAAGGCATTCCCTGTTAACATGAAATGAAACCGTCTTTTCCCCTAATAAAATGGCCCGGCAATTTCATATTTTCAAATCATGAAAATGGCACCCTGCATTCTCGATAAATGCACAAGCAAGTTAGGGCAGAAAATGTATCCCGCTAAACTGCAGCATTCGTTAAAGGCTAATATGTTTTGCCGCTTTTGTGTGGGAATATAATTTGGCACACAGCTATCCGTCTGTTAGGAACGTCCCATGACTATTATATAAGAAATGTGGGCTGTACATTGAGAGAAAATGATAAGTGTTTAATAAATTACATTATGCCATGAGGAGAGATGAGGGAAAAAACTCCATTTAGAACCATCAGTGTTATAATGATTATTTACAGGGCTGAGAGACGGACAGGGAAAGGGGATATTGGTGTGTGTTGAAACAGCCTCTCGATTTTCTCAACCTGTCACTCAGAGTTATTATCCAAGCCTAACACAATTAGCTATGAATATGCAATAATAACATGCAAATTGCCAACACCCCTCGGCGCGCGTGTGTGTGTGTGCGCCTCCAGGGCAGTCATTTTTGGTTCTGTAAATCCATTTTTTCTACATCATTACAGCAGCAAGGCGTAATTCATCAGAATAACACACGCACGTAAGCACATGCACAAACAAAGACACACACGTGCCAGGGTTAATATAAATCCTGGCAGGTTGTTATTAACCATGTGTGTGTCAGTGGTGACACACACACCACACTGAGCCCTCTCCTCCAGTGTGTCCCGAGGGTGATGTTAGACACTAGCGCTGAGCTGCCACTCCTATTAACCCCTGTGTTAATGAGAGCAGCCCTGCCAGGCAGACAGATGGCACAGCTGCCACCCTGCCACACACTCGTACACACACGCACACTTCCTCGTGTCTCCCTTCCATAAGCCAAATGCGTTCACTCCTCGCCGTCTCCTCCTCTCTCTTCCCCTGTCTTTCCTACACCACCCCTCCCCCTCCCTCCCCCCTGCTGTCCCCCAGCTGGTGAGTTGTGACATCTGCTGGGCCGGGACACGACTGAGCATCTGGCAGCAACAGAGAGAGGGTGGAGGGAAGAGAGGGAGGAGGGAGAGTGTAGCGCTACTGACAGCAGGGGGAGGAGGGAGAGAGAGAGAAGGAGAGTGAGAGGAAGACACTCTCGATCACAACTGAAGAGGGGGGGATGTGAGAGAAAACAAGAAGAAAAGGAGAAAGAGGGATTTATGTTGACCATCCGTGACAGAGAAAAGAGACTTAATAGTTAGCCTTCTGCAATGTTTAGCTATAACTATGTTCAACTACTCATTTGACAAACATTTAAAAGTATAGGCTTTTCATTTACAATTTAATAAATGTTTTCCTCAACAGAAATTTTGTGTATGGCATAAAAATGTGTCTCTGCCGTACTTTTAAAAGATAAACAGTTGTAAATAAATAAAAAGTTATTTTGTGGATCTGCATAGAGAAGTTTGCATCTGTGTGTGTGTTAATGACTGTGGCAGCTGACAATATAGAGTTCAGCATATCCACACTGACCCACCGTACTGCTAGGTATTGATTTGTTAGCTTGGCCTAATAACAGCAGAACATACACACACAGCGAGGACCTAAGAATGTCAATACAGGAAGAACAAGTGGTATCTATCTCTCCTGGTTCCCTCAGGAGGAAAATAAATCATTCTTTTACCACAGTGACATACTGAGCCTGGGGAAACATATGGCTCATCACTGACTTACTGTACATTATCATTCATGTTACATTTTCCTTCTTCCTCTACTTTAATAAAAACATACTGTACAGTATTCTTGTCCACTAAAGATTCATAGCTGTGTTTCTTCATTTAAATGGATAGCATGGTTCCAAGAAAGGTTCAGATAAGACATGAATTGATGCAGGTAATTTTCCTTATTATTTCTGCACTTCAACAACAACAACAAAAAAAACATTCCAGTTGACTTACAGTATTGAGCATATATATATTATTAGCATGATATTATAAAGATATAAAAACAATCTCCAGCCAACTGTTTTACCATACCTGAAAGTCATTTTATCAAATCAATTATTAAATAACTGAAAATATAATGATATAAATAAAATCTAAACAAAGTCGATATAAATGGAACTAGATTAAAGGCGCGCGCGCACGCACGCACACACACACACGCACACACACACCTGGTGCTACCCCTGAGGGTAGTGGTGTGTGTGTTCCAGTGTGTTGTGTTTAATGTTGATGCTGGTGGCAGGCAACAACCCAGAGCTTCATATCCACCCGCTGCTTTCACACACCGCTACTGTTATTGCATTTCATTTGATCAGATTTACCTCATTTATTTAATTATTTTCTTTATTTGTCACTTTTTTTACACATCTCCATCCAACTCTCTTCAGAGGAGAACAGTAAGTATTGTTTCATTTATTTAATTATACATTATATGACCTACTTTTGTTGAAAATATAGTTTTTTTGTTTATTATTATTCACAGATAATTTTTATTATTGGACGAATTAATAACATGTTTAACTAGAGAGAGAGACAGAAAGGGAGAGAGGGAATGCAGGAAATGGAGACGCACTGCATTCTGGGTATAATGCAAATCGCTTTGCATATCGCCGTGGGGACAGCCTTGTTGCTGTGGCTCCCCTGGTGTTACAGAACCCCCTATGGACCGACCCCCTCACCAGGTACCAGCCTCATCCCTCAGGTGAAACACAGTCCACTGTGGAGAAGAAATCTAAATGTATTTTCTAAGAGAAATGATCACAGCAACCCAGGTGAAAATAAAGCAACTTCATGTGCTGTTATGTAGACATCTATAGGCACGATAATGCCTTGAGGTGAGTTACGTTGAGAGGTTTGTTTGAGGCTTCCTAACTTACGTATGAGTCGAGGTTTCAATCATCTTCTCCAACGAGCCTGTCCTTAGAGTGACCCCAGAAACCTGTCACATAACAGAGGGGAAAAAAACATGGGGGAAAGAAAGGAAGAAAATGAAGTCCTAGTTAAAGTCTAAAGCCATCCATCACATTTATAACAGTTATAATATAAGAGTTATTAACAGGGGCATGGATGGATCAGCAGACTCACATTAGCTCTCTAACGGTCCCACTCAGAAATAGCAAAACATGGACAAGATGAAAGTAGATACTTGATGAAATATGATTATGCTAATAACATTTAGTTATGCATCATTCTCTACGGGGATTAAATCAAAAACGTTGACGCAATCTCTGACATGGAGTAGTGTTGAACTGAAAGGAGTTTATTCAGACTAAAAGGAACACACACACAAACACTTCAATATCCGTACACACAGAAGTCTTTGAATTTTCCATATAGGGTTCATCCTCTGATCTACTTTGTCCACTACTGTACTGTACGTTCACAAGCCCTTAGACTCATCAGAACAGTGAAACACCCAAGAAGACATGACCAATATCCAACAAAAATAGAGAACACACCTTTGAGGCCTACTCAAAAAGCTGTATGGAAGAACGTGTGGACATTGGACCAATGTTGCCCAAACAAACAAACATAGAAAGCTCTGCACTTTGATATCTACTGTACAAACAAGGACAATGTAACAATTTGTTTTACAGACCTTCAGACTGTATTCAGTGTGTGTGTGTGTATATATATGTGTGTGTTTGTGTATATGTGTGTGTGTGCGTGATAGAGGGAGACACTCTCAGCGCTGTCTGGGGGTGGAAGCTGTCGTTGTCGTGCTGACGGTAGAGCTGGTGAAATACGACCCAGCATGCACTCTATCGCCGCGGTGACAGGGGTCGCTCTGGGAAACGGAAATCAATGCTGACGGAAACGACTCACAGGTCAGCAGGGTGTGTGTGTGCGCGAGCGAGCGAGAAAGAGAGAATTGCCTAAGTAAGGCTGTGCTTATGCCCCCGCAAAGACACACACACCAACATGAGCATTAGTGAATTGGTGATCCACACTGAGGGAGTGGATCATATTGGGAAAGGAAAATCAAATTTAATTTGTCACATGCGCCGAATACAACAGGTGTAGACCGTACCCTGAAATGCTTACTTACAAGCCCTTAAGCAACAATGCAGTTAAGAAAATTAGAGTTAAGAAAATATTTACTAAATAAACTAAATTTAAAAAAAGTAACACAATAAAATAACGAGGCTATATACAGGGAGTACCAGTACCGAATCAATGTGTGGGGGTACAGGTTGGTCAAGGTAATATGTATAGGTAGGGGTAAATACAATGATGATGACCTACCCCGGCCAAACCCTCCCCTAAACTGGACGACGCTGGGCCAATTGTGCGCCGCCCTATTGCACTCCCGATCACGGCCAGTTGTGATACAGCCCGGGATGGAACGAGGGTCTGTAGTGACGCCTCTAGCACTGAGATGCAGTGCCTTAGACTGCTGCGCCACTCGGGAGTAGCAGCAGTGTAGCGGGGGTCAATGCAAATAGTACGGGTGGCCATTTGATTAATTGTTCAGCAGTCTTATAGCTTGGGGGTAGAAGCTGTTAATGAGCCTTTTGGACCTAGACTTGGCGCTCCGGTACCGCTTGCCGTGCGGTAGCAGAGAAAACAGTCTAGGACTTGGATGGCTGGAGTTTTTTGGGCCTTCCTCTGACACCGCCTAGTATAGAGGTCCTGGATGGCAGGAAGCTTGGCCCCAGTGATGTACTGAGCCATAGGCACTACCCTCTGTTGCAGCTTACGGTCGGATGCAGAGCAGTTGCCATACCAGGCTGTGATGGATCCTCTCGATGTTGCAGCTGTAGAACTTTGAGGATCTGGGGACCCATGCCAAATATTTTCAGTCTCCTGAGGTTGCCCTCTTCACGACTCTTGGTGTGTTTGGACCTTGGTGATGTGGACACCAAGGAACTTGAAGCTCTCGGCCCGCTCCACTACAGCCCCTTCGATGTGAAAGGGGGCATGTTTGGCACTCCTTTTCCTGTAGTCCACAATCAGCTACTTTGTCTTGCTCACGTTGAGGGAGAGGTTGTTGTCCTGGCACCACTCTGCCAGGTCTCTGACCTCCTCCCTATAGTCTATAGTCTCATCATTGTTGGTGATCAGGCCTACAACCGTTGTGTCGTCAGCAAACGTAATGATGGTGTTGGAGTCGTGCTTGGCCACGCAGTCGTGAGTGAACAGGGCGTACAGAAGGGGACTAAGCACGCACCCCTGAGGGGCTCCTGTGTTGAGGATCAGCATGGCACCGTTGCCTACTCGGCAGCCCGCCAGAAAGTCCAGGATCCAATTACAAAGGGAGGTGTTTAGTCCCAGGGTCCTTAGCTTACTGATGAACTTCATGGTGTTGAAAGCAAAACGACCAGATAGAGTCCAGTCCATGTCCATTAGCAGTAGGTTAATATTTCATGTATGCTGTAAGTACGAGGACTCTGTGTGCTGTTATTCTAATGGATGACTGCTTTTAGGTCACGGCCCAAGAGTAGTATTGTCTTGAGGTAAACAACAAACAAGCAAGCATGAAATATCCAGAAAATCAGAGCTGCATTCAATTGTGTCTTTTAAAAATATATATTTAAGTGACATTAGCTTTCCTGACCAATCCAAATCATAAACAGAGATTCTAGTTCACTGCCATTGTAAGGTCTAAAGTGTTTTGTGTGATTGCGTAGGTGTGTGTGTGTGACGTCACCAGTTTTCCAACAGAATAAAACATTCACACATTCCCCTTATAATTAAACCCAGTCTCTGACAACGAGATGACCCCACAGACACAGAGGCCTGCCCTGAGCTTTGACCTTATAGTACATTATAGTACACTATGCCAGTGGTTCCCAAACTTTTTTATGGTATGGTCAGTATACCTACTGTATTTTATAGTAGGTATGAGGTAACTTTTCTGCATATGCTTCTGTTTTTCAAAGCCAAACCCACCACTATTTTCATGTGGATCCTTGATGTTATGGGGCTATTTTTGCAGAAAAACCTGATTGCCTCTGCCAGATCGCTGACACTTGGTCACAAGTAGATCTTCCAGCAAGACAATGACCCCAAGCACACATCAAAATCCACAAAGAAATGTTTAATTGACCACAAAACCAACATTTTGCAATCTCAGTCTCTGGACTTGAACCCCATTGAAAACCTGTGGTTTGAATTGAAGAGGGCAGGCCATAAGAGAAGATGAAGGATATCAATGATCTGGAAAGATTATGTATGGAGGAATGGTCTAAGATCCCTCCCAACGTGTTCTCCAATCTCATAAAACAGTTGGTAGTATTTGATTTTGACCCCCCATATGGTCTAAACCCAATACTAAAGTAGCCATGTAAATAGAGACAGACTACAAATGTGTTCATGAATGAGAGCACCAGTCATTTAGATAAATCAGACAGCAATGTAAATGAATAATAAGAAATAAAACAACATTAGCTGATTAACTATGTATGTATGAAAGAGTGGAGGAGTAATTTACGGGCAGTGGGGCCTCGGTGTCCGGAACAGGTTCCCCTGTTCGTGTGTGTGATCCTTCACAGCAGGTCTACAGCTTTATGAAAAGGTATGCAATCTCTGGTAATGAGATGTGTGAAGGTTATGACCAGGGTAAACTCATTTGTTAGAGGTGTGTGTGTGTGTGTGTGTGTGTGTGTGTGTGTGTGTGTGTGTGTGTGTGTGTGTGTGTGTGTGTGTGTGTGTGTGTGTGTGTGTATGTGTGTGTGTGTGTGTGTGTGTGTGTGTGTGTGTGTGTGTGTGTGTGTGTGTGTGTGTGTGTAGCGGACACCACTTCATCATGAAAAAAAGGGCTATGAGATGAAATACTATTAAAGTAATGGTCAGCAGCGCACACACACGCTCACGCGCACACACAAACGCACAACATGGACGTCACATCACACTGATTACTTTCCATGATCAGTTTGAACACAAATATATCCCGATGAGACATGGACCCATCCCTTCCTTCCCTAATCCACTACTGATAGGACACTGGGCAAGATGGGTTTCCTTTCAGAGTCGTGGTCATAAATGATAGGACACTGGGCTAGATGGGTTTCCTTTCAGAGTCGTGGTCATAAATGATAGGACACTGGGCTAGATGGGTTTCCTTTCAGAGTCGTGGTCATAAATGATAGGACACTGGGCTAGATGGGTTTCCTTTCAGTCGTGGTCATAAATGATAGGACACTGGGCTAGATGGGTTTCCGTTCAGAGTCGTGGTCATAAATGATAGGACACTGGGCTAGATGGGTTTCCGTCCAGAGTCGTGGTCATAAATGATAGGACACTGGGCTAGATGGGTTTCCTTTCAGAGTCGTGGTCATAAATGATAGGACACTGGGCTAGATGGGTTTCCTTTCAGAGTCGTGGTCATAAATGATAGGACACTGGGCTAGATGGGTTTCCTTTCAGAGTTGTGGTCATAAATGATAGGACACTGGGCTAGATGGGTTTCCTTTCAGAGTCGTGGTCATAAATGATAGGACACTGGGCTAGATGGGTTTCCTTTCAGAGTCGTGGTCATAAATGATAGGACACTGGGCTAGATGGGTTTCCTTTCAGAGTCGTGGTCATAAATGATAGGACACTGGGCTAGATGGGTTTCCTTTCAGAGTCGTGGTCATAAATGATAGGACACTGGGCTAGATGGGTTTCCTTTCAGAGTCGTGGTCATAAATGATAGGACACTGGGCTAGATGGTTTTCCGTTCAGAGTCGTGGTCATAAATGATAGGACACTGGGCTAGATGGGTTTCCGTTCAGAGTCGTGGTCATAAATTATAGGACACTGGGCTAGATGGGTTTCCTTTTCAGAGTTGTGGTCATAAATGATAGGACACTGGGCTAGATGGGTTTCCGTTCAGAGTCGTGGTCATAAATGATAGGACACTGGGCTAGATGGTTTTCCGTTCAGAGTCGTGGTCATAAATGATAGGACACTGGGCTAGATGGTTTTCCGTTCAGAGTCGTGGTCATAAATGATAGGACACTGGGCTGGATGGGTTTCCGTTCAGAGTCGTGGTCATAAATGGAAAGAATCAAGGGAACTATTCAATATTGTCGAGAGGGGGGGAAGAAAGGATATCTACAGTTCAAGATAGGAAAAAAAGAAACAATGGAGGAAAAGAACGAGGGGGAAAAAGGAGTGTGAGGCTGAAAGTGGCCAGTCAAGGTCAGAGAAGCAATTAAGTCCAAAATCAGGTCAGACACTTCTAGACCTTCGTCCTCTAATGCTGCTCCTTCCATCCTCCTCTCTCTGTGTTCCCTCCTTCCCCTACTCTGTCCTCCTCCTCTCTTCCCACTCTGTCCTCCTCCTCTCTTCCCACTCTCCAACTGCTTCCCCCACTCTGTCCTCCTTCATACCTCCTCCTCTCCTCCCTCTCCCCACCCTCTCCTTCCCCCTCTGTCCTCCTTCATACCTCCTCCTCTCCCCACCCTCTCCTTCCCCCTCTGTCCTCCTTCATATCTCCTCCTCTCCTTCCCCCTCTGTCCTCCTTCATATCTCCTCCTCTCCTTCCCCACTCTGTCCTCCTTCATATCTCCTCCCTCTCCCCACCCTCTCCTTCCCCACTCTGTCCTCCTTTATACCTCCTCCCTCTCCCCACCCTCTCCTTCCCCCTCTGTCCTCCTTTATACCTCCTCCCTCTCCCCACCCTCTCCTTCCCCACTCTGTCCTCCTTTATACCTCCTCCCTCTCCCCACCCTCTCCTTCCCCCTCTGTCCTCCTTCATATCTCCTCCTCTCCTCCCTCTCCCCACCCTCTCCTTCCCCACTCTGTCCTCCTTTATACCTCCTCCCTCTCCCCACCCTCTCCTTCCCCCTCTGTCCTCCTTCATATCTCCTCCTCTCCTCCCTCTCCCCACCCTCTCCTTCCCCCTCTGTCCTCCTCCTTCATATCTCCTCCTCTCCTCCCTCTCCCCACCCTCTCCTTCCCCACTCTGTCCTCCTTCATATCTCCTCCCTTTCCCCACGTTCTTCTTCCCCACTCTGTCCTCCTTCATAGCTCCTCCCTCTCTTTACCCACTCTGTCCTCCTTCATATTTCCTCCCTCTCCCCACCCTCTCCTTCCCCCACTCTGTCCTCCTTCATATCTCCTCCTCTCCTCCCTCTCCCCACCCTCTCCTTCCCCACTCTGTCCTCCTTCATATCTCCTCCCTTTCCCCACGTTCTTCTTCCCCACTCTGTCCTCCTTCATAGCTCCTCCCTCTCTTTACCCACTCTGTCCTCCTCTCTTCATATTTCCTCCCTCTCCCCACCCTCTCCTTCCCCCACTCTGTCCTCCTTCATATCTCCTCCTCTCCTCCCTCTCCCCACCCTCTCCTTCCCCACTCTGTCCTCCTTCATACCTCCTCCTCTCCCCACCCTCTCCTTCCCCCTCTGTCCTCCTTCATATCTCCTCCCTCTCCCCACCCTCTCCTTCCCCCACTCTGTCCTCCTTCATATCTCCTCCCTCTCTTTACCCACTCTGTCCTCCTTCATATCTCCTCCCTCTCCCCACTCTCTCCTTCCCCCACTCTGTCCTCCTTCATACCTCCTCTTATCCATCCTCATCCCTCTCCCCTTCCTCCCTCCTGTAAGAAAATAGTCCTCTCTTTACACACTCGTCCCATCTTTGGCTTTGTTTTAAGATGGAGAGGTGGAATCAATGTGGCATGGAAGAAAACAAAGGAGAGGCCAACATGAATCATCAAATGATGTAAAGGGGGAATGAAAAATAAAACATGATGATTGGAGGAAGAAGCCAGTCTTATTTACACAACCTGGATGTATTGTCCTGTAAGAAAAAAAGTAGAGAAAAACCCAATACATGGTTCTATTTGTAGTTTTGTAAAGTCATTTTCATCAGTCATTTAAATAGGTTGTTACCTGTTCATAACCATTTCCAGAATACACTCAACTGAATGTAGCCTCATCACTGAAACAAACAAATTCCTGCAATGTTTCTAGAATCTCTTTTGTAATCTTTGCCGTTGAGAAGTATAGCCCAACGCAGGGCTAGCGTTTTCCCTTCTACTCTGTGAGAAGGGAACCCTCTCTGTGTCCATCCCATCCTGATATATGAACAGAGGTTTATAAGGGCAGGCCAGTACATATGTAAGTTGGGCCTTATGGTTGACCTTACAAAGCACTTAGTCCCCCCCCAACCCTAGCCAGAGTAATGTTGCCTGGCCTGCTACAAGCCATTTATTCACCTAACCACCGTCAAGACCACATCAATCAGCATTAGGAACCCTCTCTGGCTCTCTTTCTATCGCTCATTAGTTCATTCTGTCTCTCGTTCTCTCTGCGTAGCTCTCGTTCATTTGTTCATTCTCTCTCTGACTGCAGTGTCAATTTCCCCCCTCTCTCTCTTTCTTTGTCAGCAAATCTCTCTCTCTCTTTCTTTGTTAATTGTCTATCCCCATCTCTCTCTTTTTTCCTCCTTACAGATATAGAGTGGTCCCTGAGCCCTAACCTTTTATTGGCACCTCTATTGATTTTAATTAGTCTAATTAGTTCATTATTGCAGGGTTCAGGGAGGCCATCCATTACAGACCATCCCAGAGTTAATATGCTAATGATCCCGATCAATTATCACTCAAAGCTAAAGTCATTAACAACCGTATTAGCATAATCAACGATCACAACCCCATGACCCCTTTTGTTCTCTCTCCCTCTCCCTCCCCCTCTCTTCCTCTCTCCCTCCCTCTCCTCCCTCGCTTGCTCTCTCTCTCCACCTATGGAATCTACAGAGGTTAGTCATTTCTATGGCTGATGTCTACAAGCCATATGGCTGTCTCAGGGTTCGACAGATGCAGAAGAGAAAGAAGACCTCTGGGATAGGGTGTCCTCTCTCCAGTCATCCAAGGACCCAAGCAGGAGAAATGCTTTTCCTCAGAAAGAGTGGATGGGAAAGGAATAGGTTAAGAATGATGGAAAAGAGCAGTACAAACTTGCCTCTAGACAGTCATCTCAGGTCAGTTTAGTATTTTCCTCCCTAATTGTTGAGGTTAGGATTAGGGGTGATTCTAGATATATGCCTAAGGGCAACTGCTACCCTAAGGTCTTGGGATGGGATAGGAATAGGATGGTCATTCTGGGTTGGGAAAGGGGGAGTGATCAGTGGACAGGATCAACGGATCAAAGAGGGATCGACTGATCCCTAATGATGTGTTCCGATCTCTACTGATCTCCCCTGATCCCTCAGTGATCTGAACTGTCCTTTACTGCCCTCAGGGCCAGAGCAAAGCAGAGGAAATTAACATTCACACACAAAGCTTAGGGAGAAAAATGAGCTTTGATAAGACTATTTGTTTATATGGAGGGAGTTAGGGTGGAGGGACAAAGATTGAGAGACAAACAGGGAAGACAGCTAGGAGGGGAGAGAGAGAGAGAGAGAGACTAATATTATGACTTACGACCAGGGTGTGTTGGTGTCTTGCTTGTTGGATGAAGTTTGTGAGAGAGTCCATGTCAGTCTTCAGGTCCTGGTTCTCAGAGTGCAGACTACACACACTCTCCTCCAGAACCCTCCTCTGCTGCTCCAGATCCTGACAAAACCACATAAAGAAGTACATTTCCTCCACTGGATCCTATAATAATGATATGCTAATGCTTTCTTCTACAAATAGGCAATACAAACTCGAGCACAGAAAATAGGCTGCTTCAGTAATTCACTGAAGTATGGAGAGAGTGGATTGATATGTAGCAGCTCATTTAAAAAGCACCACAGGACAGAAAACTCTGTTAGAACCATTAGAACACAACATTACTGCTACTAAAATTAGAAAATATATTACAACCTTTCAATCAGGCATTGCCTCTCATATTACACTGCTCATTACATAGTTTACATTGTAGAATAGCACATAAGTAGCTCTAAATGCTCAGCAATCGGTTTAATTTCCAATTATGGACATTAGTAGAGCGATGCCTACCCAACAGTCAGGGGACAAGTGTGTAATATACTGTGGGCACAGTTCATTCCTTACTGACAATCTAATTGACCACCGGATCCACTCTACAGAGACTAGAGAACATCAACAGAACTTTATACCTCGACGAAATGGCTCGAAATCTAGTTACCTGACTAATAAACCAGAATAAATGTGAATAATGCTGTATTATTTGCTGAAGTGTATTTGTTAGGTTACTACACATACTGTTGTAAGTTGTATAATTATACACTGTTAAGTAAGGACTGGTATCGTTCCTGGAATATAAGCACTTTATTAAAATGATCTAAATAGTATGTTAGCATGCTGGGATGATAGAACAAATGGACCTGAAACAGAGAACAGAGGCCTGTACTAGCCCATAGCCAGACAAAGGCAAGGGGATAGAAGATGGACTTCTTATTGGATGGACACTAGTCTGGGATCATTCTAAAACATGCATTTTTGCATGAGAATTCAGCCAATTACATTTTGCATTGATGTACAAGAGACCTTAAGACAGGCGTATATTCATCCATATTGTTTCTGTATTTATTAGACAATCAGTGAAGGGCTAGATGTCTTCACAACTCAACAACAAAAACAACAGACCTACAGAAACGCAGTCTGTCATTGTCAATGGAGTTAACCCCTCAAGAAACAGCACCAACACAAATACACAGAAGTGAATCATTCAATATATGGTTATTTATTAATAACTAAAACATATAGATCAGCTAAGTGCATGCTAAACAGAGGTCACTAGCAACATAATTAGATAGTATTCATATTTAATGGATCAAGGATTTAGCCCCACCCACATGATCAGGGGTTATGAAGGTTGTGGTCTCTGTCTTACAACACACTGCTAGCCCTACTGCTCTCTGAAAAGATCATTCCTGAGAAGGAACCACATATCTTGATTAAATCACATTTTCACTAATTAGAGAGACAAAAATCATTTGAAAAGGAAAATGGATACAAAGAATGACATCTCTCTGACCTCGGAGTTGTATAAAAATGGAGCCGTCTGACCACTTGACCTTTCCTGTAATGCTTGGTAAGAGATGTGTGTGTGTGTGACAGAATAATATAACGTGACTAGTGTTGTGTATGTAAAACTCTCTCAGGAGAGCAGAACGACAATGTATGGTATTCTAGAACACCACAATATATACAATACCATAAGGTCACTATGGTGACCATCTTGTTAACACTAATCTATTCTATAAAAGCCTTGAGAAGAAATCACATATGTATTCAGCTTTTTACATCTGACAGATAAAGCATATTATATAACCTATTAAAGCACAGAGGATAATGCGCTATTGGAGTCTTAAGGAAATGGATTAACCAGGAGAAAGGAAAGCTTATTGAACTTCTCAACCCGTGAATTATAATTAGCATACTATTGCTTATTATGAATGGTATTGTGAAGCTTTTTACCTGAAGGTCCAAAGTGTGCTATTATTCTCTGCCTGTCTGCTTGAACTAAGCTTCTATGGTCACAAAGACATGTATCTCAGCCTCATACTCTCACAATTATATTGTTACATTTCTCTATTGGGCTGTTTTGTTAAGAATAAAGGCCTTTTCTCAACAACTGTGTTGCAATCTTTTCGTCTGAATTCTCCAAAAATACAGATTCCCATTTTGGAACACTCAACCATTCACACCAAGTCCGATGCACATACAGTGAGGGAAAAGAGTATTTGATCCCCTGCTGATTTTGTACGTTTGCCCACTGACAAAGAACTGATCAGTCAATAATTTTAATGGTAGGTTTATTTGAACAGTGAGAGACAGAATAACAACAAAAAAATCCAGAAAAACGCATGTGAAAAATGTTATAAATTGATTTGCATTTTAATGAGGGAAATAAGTATTTGACCCCTTTGCAAAACATGACTTAGTACTTGGTGGCAAAACCCTTGTTGGCAATCACAGAGGTCAGACGTTTCTTGTAGTTGGCCACCAAGTTTGCACACATCTCAGGAGGGATTTTGTCCCACTCCTCTTTGCAGATCTTCTCCAAGTCATTATGGTTTCGAGGCTGACGTTTGGCAACTCGAACCTTCAGCTCCCTCCACAGATTTTCTATGGGATTAAGGTCTGGAGACTGGCTAGGCCACTCCAGGACCTTAATGTGCTTCTTCTTGAGCCACTCCTTTGTTGCCTTGGCCGTGTGTTTTGGGTCATTGTCATGCTGGAATACCCATCCACGACCCATTTTCAATGCCCTGGCTGAGGGAAGGAGGTTCTCACCCAAGATTTGACGGTACATGGCCCCGTTCATCGACCCTTTGATGCGGTGAAGTTGTCCTGTCCCCTTAGGGGAAAAACACCCCCAAAGCATAATGTTTCCACCTCCATGTTTGACGGTGGGGATGGTGTTCTTGGGGTCATAGGCAGCATTCTTCCTCCTCCAAACACGGCGAGTTGAGTTGATACCAAAGAGCTCCATTTTGGTCTCATCTGACCACAACACTTTCACCCAGTTGTCCTCTGAATCATTCAGATGTTCATTGGCAAACTTCAGTTGGGCATGTATATGTGATTTCTGGAACAGGGGGACCTTGCGGGCGCTGCAGGATTTCAGTCCTTCAATGCGTAGTGTGTTACCAATTGTTTTCTTGGTGACTATGGTCCCAGCTGCCTTGAGATCATTGACAAGATCCTCCCGTGTAGTTCTGGGCTGATTCCTCACCGTTCTCATGATCATTGCAACTCCACAAGGTGAGATCTTGCATGGAGCCCCAGGCCGAGGGAGATTTACAGTTCTTTTGTGTTTCTTCCATTTGCAAATAATCGCACCAACTGTTGTCACCTTCTCACCAAGCTGCTTGGCGATGGTCTTGTAGCCCATTCCAGCCTTGTGTAGGTCTACAATCTTGTCCCTGACATCCTTGGAGAGCTCTTTGGTCTTGGCCATGGTGGAGAGTTTGGAATCTGATTGATTGATTGCTTCTGTGGACAGGTGTCTTTAATACAGGTAACAAGCTGAGATTAGGAGCACTCCCTTTAAGAGTGTGCTCCTAATCTCAGCTCGTTACCTGTATAAAAGACACCTGGGAGCCAGAAATCTTTCTGGTTGAGAGGGGGTCAAATACTTATTTCCCTCATTAAAATGCAATTCCATTTATAACATTTTTCACATGCGTTTTTCTGGATTTTTTTGTTGTTATTCTGTCTCTCACTGTTCAAATACACCTACCATTAAAATTATAGACTGATCATTTCTTTGTCAGTGGGCAAACGTACAAAATCAGCAGGGGATCAAATACTTTTTTCCCTCACTGTACATTTGCATAACGTCACCAACGCTGCTGCGGTCATTCTCAGTGGAAATATGTTGTTCAAAGTGGCTAGAGAGGACGCAGTAATGAGAGAAAGATTCTATAGCCTACTACTGGAAAAATAATATGCTACTGAAAATATTAGGATAGGCTATTCATCCTATAGGATGAATCCTGAAAGGAGCTTGGCTACGTTTCATTTAGTTGCACCCCATGTAATGAGAGGAAACGCAAAACTGGCACGTCGTCATTGCTCGCACATACAGTATGCTGCTGACCATCATGATGCTTGCTACCTACAGTTATCTTTCTATCTGATTAAAGAGATTAAGTCCAGACAGGTTGGGCCTATTTTAGGCAACATTCTGAATGGACATAGAGAATTAGCGAACTCATACACACACACACACACCCACCCACCTTAAAGGACCCATTATTAATTAAAGACTCATCTCACTCAGACACGAAATCACATTTCTCCTTTCCCAAAAACGTATTAAAAACCTTGCCTTATCCTACAGAAAGGATTTGAAGCTATCAAAAATGAGTCTACATTATAGGATAAGCTAAATGAATAGCCTACTGTATCATATAAATTGACAAGTAAAGTTTCAAGGGGGAGATACAGACACAGCTGTGATATAGGCTATATGAATCTAAAATTGACAACCATTAGAAAATAGAAAAACATGCACGCAACCTGTCCATAGACTAATGATCAGCCGTTGATCAATTTTAGTAAAGCAATTGGTGGTTATGTTGACACTACAACCACTTACTTACTGTGCAACCACTTACTGATAAGGGTCAACTCCGGCAGAATGTTCCATGGTTGTTTACAGCACAAGCGGTCGCTTAGATTCACTTTAGCAGTTCTATAATACAAAGCCTAATAGAGGGGTCTCCAACCTTTTCTAGCATTAGAGTTACTTAAAAAACTAATAAAATGTTGTGAGATACTAATTTTTTACTAGCTTTCAAATAGGCATATTCTTCTCTTCCGCAGGTCCTTAGTGTACAAGAGAAAGTAGTGCACTGTTTTCTGTAAATATACAGTACCAGTCAAAGGTTTGGACATACCTACTCATTCAAGTGTTTTTATTTATTTTTAAACTTTTCTACATTGTAGAATAATAGTGAAGACATCAAAACTATGAAATAACACATATGGAATCATGTAGTAACCAAAAAAGTGTTAAACAAATCAAAATATATTATGTCATTTTTCACTCTCAAAATTACAACTGTTCACAGAAACAACAAAATTGGATGTTCAGCGTCTATGCCAATGCTTAAATCACAACAGAATACAATTTTTAGGTCTGGAAGAAAACGAATACATTTAGATTTGAGTGTAATTCCCCTTTAATTGCGCATCTGGCCCTTTAATTGTGCATCTAGCGAGTGAGGAATGTTCCGTCTAATGTGCTGGTCTGGTGATGGTTCTGTACTGCTGCTGCTCATTTCATGGCAAACGGCGCAACACTCTTAACCGCTAGGCTACCTGCAGCCCTAATGAACAGCAATGTAGTTTGAAACTTATTTAGAGCAATTTTTACAAACAAATAGGCCTAGGCCTATTCGAGGAGAGAAGCATCAATCCATCCTCTTGCTTGCTGAATGGCTATAAAAAGGCTACAGCGTTGGCGATGAACTAGCGAGGAAGTTTGAATGGCGAGAGTGACGTGTAGCTCTGGTGTGAGCACATTGGCTAAATTGATACATTGCTGCATGGATGCATTGCAAATGTAAAAAACAGGCAGAGAGAAATGTATTCATTAATTCACACAACAAACCCACAGACCTGTCAGTGGCAGTGTGCGGCCTGCCACTGACAGTGTCCCATATAACAACTTCTATTGGTCAACAGCTTATTTTCGCATGCAAAAATATGCAAAAATCAAACCTGTTCCGAATAAATAACTGACGGATTGCGGCAGGACAATATTTAGCAATTGGTTTAAACGGCGTCATAAACAAGATGTGCTCGTACTTGTTTTTTTCTTCCAAATTATTTGGATGAAAATAACAGACTTGGTGAGAACAGGCCTTAAATGATCATGCTCTTTATGTTGTCGATGATTAGCCTTTGAATGTCTCTAGCATTCTGGCATGATTATATTCCAACAATGGGGCTGT
Source organism: Brachymystax lenok tsinlingensis (assembly GCA_030435695.1). Taxonomy (NCBI): domain Eukaryota; kingdom Metazoa; phylum Chordata; class Actinopteri; order Salmoniformes; family Salmonidae; genus Brachymystax; species Brachymystax lenok. The sequence goes on from CM059782.1 coordinate 17,031,232, forward strand.
GTAAAATTACATTCACATATCAAATCTATAGGGAGACAAGCCCACGGCCACACACGAGCCAGCTGAAGGCAAAAGCATCCCATTCCCTTCCATTCCATACACAAAGCAGGGATGGAGGGAGGGCAACGTTGGCCTAATACAAAGGAAGAAAAGAGACATGAGGCTTACATGAATGATTTGATCAGAGGTGCGTAGCTTGGCCTCTATGGTGCAGACTCTGTTTTTGGCCTCTGTTTCCAACTCCTCCACTGTCTGGACCAGCACTTGGTTCTGGTCACCCAAGTCGTTCACATAGGACTGGAGGATACGGACCTTCATCTACAAACACAACAACAACAGAATAACAGATGTGATAACTACATGTGATGTTGTGTGTCTCTGTGAACAACAGATAAGTAGCCTAGACGCGATGTTGTGTGTCTTTGTAAAGCACAGATAAGTAGCAGACATGTTGCATTGCGTGTGTTTGTGAATGGTTTTAAATTGCACTCCCAATATAGCAACATATGTTGGTAGTGATGTACTAACATGTTTATTTTCTAAAGGTGCACAGTAGCCCTTGTATTGACAGACAATCTAGACTCTAGAGAGATGCTGGTGTACTTACTACTGTTTATATGTAGGCCAGGCCTGGGTCTAGGACTCGGCCTGGGTCTAGATCTCAGCCTCACGTCATTCTCTCAATCAATTCTTCTCAAAAATCTTACAATGTTGTTATAAATAGACTACGTTATAAATATGTTATGCCTGTGTAGCGGACGTGAGAAGGCCTCATGGTCTTGTGATGAGGTTACCCTGCCTGCGACATCAAAATCAGTGTCATCACGCTCACATGATGCCTAGGCTTTAGCTCAGCAGCTAACACAGTCTGGCAGCACGTAGACGACCCAGGTTGAAACCTAGTCAGTCACATATACGGCCTAGGCTTACATTTGGAGAGCAGGAGGTTGAAGAGTGACTGTCCACGTCATCCCTGGGTTATGGTTAACCTTGTTAGATATCTCCAGTACTGGACCAATTGACCAAAGTCCATCTTTGAAACCTTGTTACATTTCCTTTGATGTACAGCCCCCTGACTTACAGGCTGTGTCTAAATGATCTCACATGACAAGCCCTGACGATTAGAATGCTTTTAAACAAGGCTGCCGGTCCACGTCTCTGTTTCAGCTGCTCAGATGGACGACTAATGTAATTTACCACCTGTTACAAGTGCTGTGGCTTCATAAAACCAGCTCTGTGCTTCCCTCTGTTATTTGTCTAGCAATAATCATCCTGATTGTGCTCACTGACTGTAGATATTGTTTTGTTCTTTTTTATTTGTCACAATTGGTTACAGAGAAGGAGTAGGCATATGCAGAGGACGGAGAGCTAACGTTAATACAGTAAATGTAGTGGCCTTGTCCAAGTGGCTACCTGGCTATGTTGCCAGCTTGCTCTAATGTTATGTGAATTGATATAACACCATATATTGTAGCAGTTGAGAGTGGGTCAAATGGTCTTAAACTAGCAGCAACCATGAGGGTGGGGTTACGGTTTAGGTTATTTATGGAATCAGGTTAAGGTGAGAAAAGGATTAGGGTTAGCTAAAATGCAACAACAAAACAATTACGTCAATTTGACATAAACGGTATCCCATCTAGCTATGACCCTAATGAAGACATGATGACAGAAAATGACCTGCTGTGGGATTAAGTGACACTTCACCTGGTTCACCTACCTGTAAAATGTCCTCATTTGTGCCCCCTCTTGTGTCAAACTCTAGGCGTCTCAACCTCTCCTCATACAGCCCCTTGAACTCATCCAGGAGGTGTTTCATGTTCTTGGTAACAGGGCAGTGAATGATCCCACCACCATGATCAGCATCAACTCTTGGCTTCGAGTTGTTCTGCTGTGGCTTGTCACTTTTTTGACCAGACCCCTGTGATTTTCCCCCGGACAGAGTGGACCTTTTGCTCTTATAATCCATTATGCTAGTTCGTCTCAATGAAAACTGAACTGTCTTTTCGGTTAGCTTGCTAAAACATTATTCAAATGACCTCACATGTATTCATTATCTAACGTTAGCTTGCTAGCTATCATGCTGTTTGTTTATCATCACTCAGAGTTGCTCTCTTCTTGTTTTGGTCTGTTGTCTCGAAAACTATGCTGTATAATGATAAACAAAACTCTACTGTCAACATTGGCTTATAGACATGGTTTTTCAAAAAATATTATACTTTCCATGTGTATCGTTAAAAAGTAAAAGTGGATGGAGAGAAGTTGGTTGTTAGGTCGGTAACTACAACCATCAGTTTCCAGTTTTAACTTGTGCGAGAAGTGCTTGCAATAGCTAGTAGCCCGCCCTTTGAAGGGATACGATTGGCTCAAGCAGCTTTCCGTTTTGATTGGTCGAGATACTGTAACGTCATCGTCGACTGAGTTATGTTGAGGTATCTTCCCCTCATGCACTTTATGCGGTTGTTACCCACAGTGATTTTCATATGTACCTCGCTGTAAAAAAAAAAAAAAAACCTTTATTTTACTAGGCAAGTCAGTTAAGAACAAATTATTATTTTCAATGATGGCCTAGGAACAGTGGGCCTTGTTCAGGGGCAGAACGACAGATTTGTACCTTGTCAGCTCGGGGAATTGAACTTGAAACCTTTCGGTTACTAGTCCAACCAACCACTAGGCTACCGGGGCTTTATTGGCTAGTGAAACATATGTTTATGAAATAGATAATAAACAAAAGTGAGAAGTTCCAAAATAATAAAGACATTTCAAACGTCATATTATGTCTATATACAGTGTTGTAATGATGTGCAAATAGTTTAAGTACAAAAGGGAAAATAAAAACGGTTGTATTTACAATAGTGTTTGTTCTTCACTGGTGGCCCTTTCCTTGTGGCAACAGGACACACACATCTTGCTGCTGTGACGACACACTGTGGGATTTCACCCAATAGATATGACAGTGTGCACCCTCACTTAATCAGCGACCTAATGCAATTGGCTAAACTTGCTTGCTGCTGGGCACTCCTTTGTCGATTGGCCCGTTCGCTTTTAGAGGAGTGGTTAGCGTTGACAACCCGGAAATTAAGAGTGCTTTCATGTCTAGGTGACGAACTGTCGATTTCAAGCAAAACAATGGGTAAATATCGGTCCCTTTTTGTCAAATGAAATACAATGCATTGCCAAGTTATATTGGCTGCATATTCCAATTACATTTAAACGGCAATCGATATATTTGCGCGAGATATATTGCAAACAGTGGGCAAAGCATATGCTACTTTGTTGGAATGTATACTTATGTGTCATGTCTTCTGTGCTTTGATTTGCATTATGTACAGTTCAGTATCGATGAGCTGTGTCGCTTTCAAATACTATCCACTGCGCACTATCAAAATGACAGTATAGCGGTCAAGCTGGGGTGTATTCACTAGGAACGAAACGGGGGACCTACCTGAATCTGTCCAATATAAAATATTGTTTTTGTTGCAAAACGATACTCTTTGGACTAATGATTACATCCCTGGGGTGTATAAATTAGGTATTGCAATGGGAACCGTTTAAGAACCAAACGAGAGCAAATATAGGAAAAGGGATTGACCTACATGAATTTGTCCAATAGAAACTCTCGTTCCGATGCAAAACGTCTCCCCTTTGGCGTAAACGGTTTCTGTTGCAAAACGTTTTGCATCGGAGGAAAGGTTCTGCAACAATCGACGTAATTAATACAAACGTGTACTACATTTGTTTGCTAGAAATTCCAATGGCGTGTTTCACCTTGACAGACAAGCTGCAGTTGTATCATGACTAGGGCTGGGAAATGCCAGGGACATCAAGATCAGATATTATCAAGATACTTAGGTGTCGATAGGATATGTATTGTGATTGGATGTTCAAAACATATTGCTCGCCATATGCCTGCTGCAGAGGGACAAGAGAGAGCCATGAGAAAACGAGTTTTGATCAGTCATGGAAATGAAAGTGCTGAAAACAAATTGGCTCCCTATTTAAAAAGAAGATGGAAAACAAGCTATGAATGAAAAATACTGGAGTTTTGGTGCAGGTACAGCCAACTAGCGGCAAAATAATATTGCGATATTGTCAAAAAGATATAATACTATATATCGTCAAAAATAACAATATGTAACTGTATCCATTTTTCCCCATCACTAATCATGACCTTAATGCCTATTACTTGAATATCATAAGAACGCCACTTGAATATCAAGATTAATCCAACCACCGACTGTAATTTGTTTACAAAAAATTATATATATACAGTACCAGTCAAAAGTTTGGACACACCTACTCATTCCAGGGTTTTTCTTTATTTTTACTATTTTCTAAATTGCAGAATAATAGTGATGACATCAAAACTATGAAATAACATGGAATCATGTAGTAAGCAAAAGCAGTGTTAAACAAATCTAAATATATTTTATATTTGAGATTCTTCATGAGGTAGCCACCCTTTGCCTTGAGGACATCTTTGCACACGCTTGGCATTCTCTCAACCAGCTTCATGCGGTAGTCACCTGGAATGCATTTCAAATAACAGGTGTCCCTGTTAATTATCAGTATTATGGAAATAACAGCTCAAATAAGCAAAGAGAAACGACAGTCCATCATACGTTTAAGACATGAAGGTCAATCAATCCGGAAAATTTCAAGAACTTTGAACTTCAAGTGCAGTTGCAAAAACCATCAAGCGCTATGATGAAACTGACTCTCATGAGGACCGCCACAGGAAAGGAAGACCCAGAGTTACCTCTGCTGCAGAGGATAAGTTCATTAGAGTTACCAGCCTCAGAAATTGCAGCCCAAATAAATGCTTCACAGAGTTCAAGTAACAGACACATCTCAACTTCAACGGTTCAGAGGAGACTGTGTGAATCAGGCCTTCATGGTCGAATTGCTGCAAAGAAACCACTACTAAAGGACACCAATAAGAATAAGAGACTTGCTTGGACCAAGAAACACAAGCAATGGACATTAGACCAGTGGGAATCTGTCCTTTGGTCTGATGAGTCCAAATGTGCGATTTTTGGTCCCAACCGCTGTGTCTTTGTGAGATGCAGAGTAGGTGAACGGATGATCTCCGCATGTGTAGTTCCCACCGTGAAGCATGGAGGAGGAGGTGTGATTGTGTGGGGGTGCTTTGCTAGTGACACTGTCAGTGATTTATTTCGATTCAAGGCACACTTAACCAGCATGGATACCACAGCATTCTGCAGCGATATGCCATCCCATCTGGTTTGGGCTTAGTGGGACTATCATTTGTTTTTCAGCAGGACAATGACCCAACACACCTCCAGGCTGTGTAAGGGCTATTTGACCAAGAAGGAGAGTGATGGATTACTGCATCAGATGACCTGGCCTCCACAATCACCTGATCTCAACCCAATTGAGATGGTTTGTGATGAGTTGGACTGCAGTGTGAAGGAAAAGCAGCCAACAAGTGCTCAGCATATATGGGAACTCCTTCAAGACTGTTGAAAAGCATTCCAGGTGAGGCTGGTTGAGAGAATGCTAAAAGTGTGCAAAGCTGTCATCAAGGCAAAGGGTGGCTACTTTGAAGAATGTGAAATATAAAATATTTTTGGTTACTACATGATTCCATTTGTGTTATTTCATAGTTTTGATATCATCACTATTATTCGACAATGTAGAAAATAGTAAAAATAAAGATAAACCCTTGAATGAGTAGGTGTGTCCAAACTTCTGACTGGTACTGTATACTGTTGAAGTCGGAAGTTTACATACACCTTAGCCAAATACACTTAAACTCAGTTTTTCACAATTCCTGACATTTAATCCTAGTAAAAATTCCCCATTTTAGGTCAGTTAGGATCACCACTTTATTTTAAGAATGTGAAATGTAAGAATAATAGTAGAGAGAATTATTTATTTCAGCTTTTATTTCTTTCATCACATTCCCAGTGAGTCAGAAGTTTACATACACTCAATTAGTATTTGGTAGAATTGCCTTTCCATTTTTTAACTTTGGTCAAACGTTTCCGGTAGCCTTCCACAAGCTTCCCACAATAAGTTGGTTGAATTTTGGCACATTCCTCCTGACAGAGCTGGTGTAACTGAGTCAGGTTTGTAGGCCTCCCTGCTCTCACACGCTTTTTCAGTTCTCCCAAAAAATGTTCTATAGGATTGAGGTCAGGGCTTTTTGATGGCCACTCCAATACCTTGACTTTGTTGTCCTTAAGCCATTTTGCCACAACTTTGGAAGTATGCTTGGGGTCATTGTCCATTTGGAAGACCCATTTGCGACCAAGCTTTAACTTCCTGACTTATGTCTTGAGATGTTGCTTCAATATATCCACATAGTTTTCCTCCCTCCATGATGCCATCTATTTTGTGAAGTGCACCAGTCCCTCCTGCAGCAAAGCACCCCCACAACATGATGCTGCCACCCCATGCTTCACGGTTGGGATGGTGTTCTTCGGCTTGCAAGCCTCCCCCTTTTTCTTCCAAACATAATGATGGTCATTATGGCCAAACAGTTCTATTTTGTTTCATCAGACCAGAGGACATTTCTCCAAAAAGTACGATCTTTGTCCCCATGTGCAGTTGCAAACCGAAGTCTGGCGTTTTTATGGCGGTTTTGGAGCAGTGGCTTCTTCCTTGCTGAGCGGCCTTTCATGTTATGTCAGTATAGGACTTGTCTTACTGTGGATATAGATACTTTTGTACCTTTTTCCTCCAACATCTTCACAAGGTCCTTTGCTGTTGTCCTGGGATTGATTTGCACTTTTCTCACCAAAGTACGTTCATCTCTAGGAGACAGAACGCGTCTCCTTCCTGAGCGGTATGACGGCTGCGTGGTCCCATGGTGTTTATAATTGCATACTATTGTTTCTACAGATGAACGTGGTACCTTCAAGCGTTTGGAAATTGCTCCCAAGGATGAACCAGACTTGTGGAGGTCTACAGTTTTTTTTTCTGAGGTCTTGGCTGATTTATTTAGATTTTCCCATGATGTCAAGCAAAGGGGCACTGAGGTAGGCCTTAAAATACATCCACAGGTACACCTCCAATTGACTCAAATTATGTTATTTAGCCTATCAGAAGCTTCTATAGCCATGACATCATTTTCGGGAATTTTCCAAGCTGTTTAAAGGCACAGTCAACTTAGTATATGTAAACTTCTGACCCACTGGAATTGTGATACAGTGAATGATAAGTGAAGTAATCTGTCTGTAAACAATTGTTGGAAAAATTACTTGTGAGATGCACAAAGTAGATGTCCTAACTGACTTGCCAAACTATAGTTTGTTAACAAGAAATTTGTGGAGTGGTTGAAAAATTAGTTTTAATGACTCCAGCCTAAGTGTATGTAAACATCCGACTTCAACTGTATATAGTGAATACTGTATATAGGCTATATTATGACAGGAATTATCCCCATAGGTATTAATTAGTGTTCTATACATTTGATTATTACAGTAGGCTATACTGCCATTTCAGCCTTAAGCTTAACCCACTCCAGACCAGTCTAAAAGCAGAGACAGAGAGATATGTCATTATTTCTGTACAGTAGGTGATTTTATTGATTTTCAAGAGCCACTCACTCCATCCCTCTCCCCCTCAATCATTGTCCTCTATTCTATTCATCTTTTTTCATTCTATCTCTCTTTTACAATTACTCTGTAGCTGGCCATTTTGCCTCGTGCCAACCTAATCCTCTGACTGATTATCACGTAATGCTCTTGCCTTATTATCAAAATGGAGGAGCTTTGCGTTTTTTGTTAAATGGCTGATATGTGTAGACTTTACGAATTAAGAACTAGGAATGAGTGTTGTTATCAAGAGAATCTATAGCAGATGATTACACTGGATGAGAGAGAGAGAGAGAACACTTAGCATATTGAGTGGGTTTTTAAGGGAATCTGTGAAGTTAAACTGGGGTGTGATCTCAGCTAGAGGTCAAGAGGTCAGCTATAGATTTCTCTAACAGGCATTAACATGGACACAGCTTTGTCTGCTGCACTCATTTGAAAAAGCTCTCTACACTCAGGCCCTATCCTCTAAAAGGGTTGTTCAGTAGGAATGTTTGTAATGCATCCAAAGTTCAAATGCCGGCAGGGGTAGTCGTATGACAGACTGTGTTTGAACTTGGTTCGTCTGGCCTAAAAGCCTCAACACTCGGTTAGCCTGCTGAGCTAAAGCTTAGGCATTTGCTTGGGGAGCTAACGCAAGCCTTCAAGCCTCAGACGAGGTTAGGCTACTCATCACGCCAGCATGTTTCTGTGAAGTGTTTTTTTACTGTAATGAGTGACTGCTCTAGACATGAGCACATCTTTTTACAGCGTTCTTTGTCCGCTTTAGAGAGAAAAAAAAACATTGCTTGGGTCTTCACAAGCCAGGGTCTGTCTGGCACTCTAGTACGTTAAGCATTCCATTTGTTCAATCGTTTTAATTGCTGTGTACAACTGATAAAACATGAGAGAAAAAAAGTTTGTACATCACCGTTTGTCTTCTGTCATGCATTAGTTGATCAAATATTCTTAACGCTACACATTTTATTTGCATGAGGTTTATTTGCATGAGGTTAGATCACAGCAGTTGTGCATTACTTCATCAGACACAACAAAAATGTCTCATTCATTAACTGTTCTTGCTTCACCATTCAATGCGCTTCCTTGGCCTCCTAAATGTTTCATGAGTTTTTAAGTTGTTTTCCTGCAAACCCTGCTGTACTTATTACTCATACAAGCTTTGTATCTTCCACCTTCGTACTCACAAAATCAATTAATTCTCCTAAATAATTTACGCTCTGAGCAAACCAGATTAAGCAGAGCACAAATCTTTGTGTCAGGCAGAAGTGATCTTTTTTTTTTCAGGCATTAACTAGGCCCCCCTCGCCCTCTGGCCCTCTATGGTGTGAGGTAGAGGGTTGCAAAATTCATTAAACTTTCAATAAATTCCCTGGTTTTCCCAAAATCCGAGTTAGAGGTCTCCCGGAATCAGGAGGGAATAAGCAGGAAATCCGGGATCCTCCAAGCAGGATTTCTGGAAATCCAGGGAATTTATTGAAAGTTCCAACCCTAGTCAGTTTGCAACCCTAGTCTTAGGTGAGTAGGGGAGTCCCGATAAAGCATTAGAGTGCAACACACACACACACACACACACACACACACACCAAGAGAGAGAGGGAGCCAGGGTCTAGGACCAGTCTGTGCATTTACACACATCCATTTTTTATGAAACAGACTCATAACAATTAGTCCTCTTACCGCCTGGCTAATCTTAGCATACCTGTAATGGCCATGACATCACTTTTTAAAAGTTCCAAAACTGACATTCTCATTAATTTTCATTGAGAAAACATTAGTAGGCCTAGCACTCTGGCCAGAGAGAGAAGAGCAATAAAGAGAGGAATAAAAGAGGTTTGAGTGCTTAGAATGGAAGGTTACATTCTCCAGACCTTTTACACAAATTCATTTACATGAGAGGAGAAATGTAGGGTGAGAGCCAAAGGCATATTCCACCCAGTAGGAGAGCCAATTGTAACAGTTTATATTTTAGTTCAGAGAATGTAGGCTAACAAGCAAAGCTAACTGCCTTGGTATTTGTGTACGAGAGTCTAAGCCAGGAGTTTGATGCATAATAAATTGCTTATATACAAAGCCAGGCATACATATATTAGACATTTTATATCTGAAGGAGGCATATATATAATTATGCTTCAGTGGTCAGAAAAAGATAGGGATAATTTCACTATTATGTGTCCCGTCCCTTCCTTTGGGGATCAAGACACCCCCTTCCCTCTCTATCTCTTGTCCTAAAGGTAAAATCCCTGGCACTATGTCTAAACTGAAGGTCAAGATGACAGTCTAAGTCAAAAAAAAGTCAAAGTCACCATTATTAGTCAGTTGTACAACCGAATGCCTTCAACCGAAATGTGTCTTCCGTGATTTAACCCAACCCCTCTGAATCAGAGAGGTGCGGGGCTGCCTTAATCGACATCCACGTCTTGGCGCCGGGAACAGTGGGTTAACTGCCTTGTTCAGGGGCAGAACGACAGATTTTTTTTCCTTGTCAGCTCGGGGATTCGAACTTGCAACCCTCCGGTTACAAGTCCAACGCTCTAACCACTAGGCTACCCTGCCGCCACTAGCCACCCTCCCAAATTCCCTTGATTCCTTATAGCCTTGCTTCGAGCTGAGCTGCTATGTTCGCTTCAGGAATGTTCTGCCCTGTCCAGTTGTGACAGCCAGACAGACTCAAGGTCAGGGTGTTGTCGTTGAGCAGTTTGTGCTTATCTGTTTTCACTAGTTTTTTTTCTGTTCTTTTTTTTCCTATCCCTTTTTCCATCAGTAGATCGTAGCCGACAGGATGATGCCTAGGGGTGGGGGTGACAGTTGATATGCCGCAATCGTATCTGTCACTCATTCGTCACTTTGCGCCAGTTGTCATAAGCCCTGATTTGAGCAGCAGACTACAGCTTGGATGCTGCGGAGTGCTCATATTTTTCTCCTATCATTTGTCATGGTGCAGGAAGGGTTTTTGCTCCATGTAAACCATTTGTGCTAGCGTTGTTTCTGTTGTTGTGGCTGTATATCCATATGTTGTGGATTGACATTGTCCTAGTAATGATTCATTTGGCCTCTTCCCTAAATCTCTAAATATCCCCAAAATGCTGTTGTTTGAAGCAATCGTAAATATAGATTTTAAAAATCATTACATTTACCCCATGAAATGTGTAGACTTCTGGCTTTTTACTTGTTTTGTATTGATTTCAGAACTAGGCCTATAGTAGATAACTTTAGGCAATAACCCACGCTCAGTCAGTCAGTCCTCTCTCTCACTCTCACTCTACTCACTCACCAGCTCCAGGAGAGGGCATTCTCCCTGTGTTGATCCATTATGAAGTCGATGGCTCCTGTTCAATGCTTGAACATAATCTTTGTGTGTGTGTTTGCTCTTTCGTGCCTCTGTAAGTGTATGTCCTTTATTTACAATAGGCCTAACCACTGCCCATTGATCGGCGACTTCTGACCATTACATAAGAGCCATAGATTTCCAGTTCTGTGGTGAAAGCCCTGTAAATTTCACTACTTCATTTTTATAGGCAGAGAGTATTGACTGAAGTGTGGGGCTGTTATGTATTTGGCATATAGCTGAGAGTCTGAGGGTAGCTGTCAATAGTAATCCTGCTATTGATGTGTGTGTGTGTGTGTGTGTGTGTGTGTGTGTGTGTGTGTGTGTGTGTGTGTGTGTGTGTGTGAGTGTCTAGAAGACGTTACAGTGGCCTGACTCTAACATCTCTCTCATCCTCTTACATCATAATTACATTAATATTGACAGGCCCCTGACAATAGCCACAGTACTATTGATAGCCGGCTGTCAATACTGTGTTCCCAAATAAAACATTTTCATTCATAACTTGTCAACTGCTCAATAACAGCGTTGAAGGCAGTACCAGGCCAGGGGATTCTCCCGAGAGGGAGGGAAGGAGGAAGGGATGGAGAGAGAGGGATATTTCTTACACTTGGCACTGTGTGGCTATATGGCGCTGTGGACCGGTGGATTATCTACGTATGCCCCTGCCTGCCTACCTGATAGACACTCACACACACATGCAGGCATGCGCATACGCCCACACTGAGGCAGTGCATACAAACGTGAGGCTACTACTTCATTTGTTTCTCAGTAGAGCTTTGAGATAATTCTAATGAAAAGCACTATACAAATTAAATGTATTATTATTTATCAAGGACCAATTATGCTTAGCTATCTCACCCAAATGATGTGACATAACAAATGAGGTTATATATATTAGAATCTTTATGTAATTATTTGATATTCACCTACTTATTTTCTTGTAAGTTTAGGCTACTTTTTAAATTAATTTATAATTCTAACTTTGTATAATAGACATTGTAAACTTGAATTACTTATTTCCTTTAAAATTTCACCTATTTTATTCATTTCTAAATGTAACTGGGTGGTACTGTATCATCTGAAGTCTATTGAAACATCATGAATGCAGGATGTTCTTATGGACCAAAATAAACTCTAAGCACCGCAGTGCTGCTTATTAGAATGTAACTCGGTCTAAATGTCACAACTGACCCCTTCAGTCAAAGCTGCCATATTTCCATTCCAGAGCTGAAATCCCTTAAAGCCACGTAACAAATCCTGTTCACCACAGCACAAAGGTCTCTCTCTCTCTCTTTTTCTCTCCTTCAGCCTTTCATTTCTAAACCATTTCATTTGGGGTGGGGGGTAGAGAGAGATAAACCAAGAACGATACAAACATGGACTCACACAGACACACTCAGTGAGGAATCATCCAGACGTCACAGTGGTGCGATCTCATATAGAGTCCACCGGGGAGTAAAGTAGTTCCATATTGGCAGATGGTTACGGTGTAGCCGAGACTGCGCCATTAGGCTAATCCCCGTTGATGTGATTTTTCCGCACACCCCTATCTCGGCTAAGACCGTGTGTGTGTGTGTGTGTGTGTGTGTGTGTGTGTCCGTGTGCATCTTAAGACCCCATGTGCCTCCTCATTGCAATGCTCAAAGGCCACATTTATGATGGGTTTTACATGTGAAAAGTGATTTCAGCTCCACTATAAAAATGCATAATAGGATGGACTTCTCATCTTAAAGGAGAATTTAGCTTTTTTACAACCAAATCTACATTTTTTATGTAAATGGCATGCTATAGAAGGGTCCAGACACTTTGCAATTTCACTTGTTTTTGAGAAACCTACCGCCAACCAGCGATTTAAATCCTCATCCTCATTGTGGCAGTAAGGGGGCTCTGAAAAAACATGAGTAAAGGCTCCAAAAACACCCAAATACATCCTTTAAGAAACTGAAAAGCTCTCAGTATAGGGATGTAGGTCTTTACATGATGTACACATGAAATTGGCATTCCAAACTTTATCTGCAATGTTGTATTCCATTTTGTTGCGACTCGAGCTGAGGCATACAAATATAATGAAAGCAGGTCCTTCCACACAGGAAGTTCCAGACACTTATAAAGTGACTTCTGTTACTTTTCTTTCTGTATTTATTTGTCTGTATATGGTATGTACACTACTGTTCAAGTTTGGGGTCACTTAGAAATGTATTTTCTTTTTATTAGCCAGTCTGAGATATGTATTTTTCTGCCTAGAAGGCCAGCCTCCTGGAGTCGCCTCTTCACTGTTGACGTTGAGACTGGTGTTTTGCGGGTACTATTTAATGAAGCTGCCAGTTGAGGACTTGTGAGGCGTCTGTTTCTCAAACTAGACACTCTAATATACTTGTCCTCTTAGCTCAGTTGTGCACCGGGGCCTCCCACTCCTATTCTGGTTAGAGCCAGTTTGCGCTGTTCTGTGAAGGGAGTAGTACACAATGTTGTACCAGATCTTCAGTTTCTTGGAATTTCTCGCATGGAATAGCCTTCATTTCTTAGAACAAGAATAGACTGACGAGTTTCAGAAGAATGGACTTTGTTTCTGGCCATTGTGAGCCTGTAATCAAACCCACAAATGCTGATGCTCCAGATACTCAACTAGTCTAAAGAAGGCCCGTTTTATTGATCTTTAATCAGAACAACAGTTTTCAGCTGTGCTAACATAATTGCAAAAGGGTTTTATAATGATCAATTAGCTTTTTAAAATGATCAACTTGGATTAGCTAACACAACGTGCCATTGGAACACAGGAGTGATGGTTGCTGATAATGGGCCTCTATACACCTATGTAGATATTCCATAAAGAAAATCTGCCGTTTCCAGCTAGAGAAGCAATTTAACAATGTCTACACTGTATTTCTGATCAATTTGATGTTATTTTAATGGACAAAAAAATTGCTTTTCTTTCAAAAACAAAGACATTTCAAAGTGACCCCAAACTTTTGAACGGTATGTGTATGTATCTATGTATCTATCTATGTATCTATGTACAGTTGAAGTCGGAAGTTTACATATACTTTAGCCAAATACATTTAAACTCAGTTCTTCACAATTCCTGACGTTTAATCCTAGTAAAAATACTTTGTCTTAGATCAATTAGGATCACCACTTTATTTTAAGAATGTGAAATGTCAGAATAATAGTAGAGAGTGATTTATTTTAGCTTTTTCTTTCATCACATTCCCAGTGGGTCAGAAGTTTACCACTCAATTAGTATTTGGTAACATTGCCTTTAAAGTAATTTTTCCAACAATTGTTTACAGACATATTATTTCACTTATAATTCACTGTATCACAATTCCAATGGGTCAGAAGTTGACATACACTAAGTTGACTGTGCCTTTTAAACAGCTTGGAACATTCCAGAAAATTATATCATGGGTTTAGAAGCTTCCGATAGGCTAATTGACATAATTTGAGTCATTTGGAGGTGTACGTGTGGATGTATTTCAAGGCCTACCTTCAAACTCAGTGCCTCTTTGCTTGACATCCTTGGGAGCAATTTCCAAATGCCTGAAGGTACCACGTTCATCTGTACAAACAATAGTACGCAAGTATAAAGGAAGGAAGGAGACACGTCTCTGTCTCCTAGAGATGAACGTACTTTGGTGCGAAAAGTGCAAATCTATCCCAGAATAACAGCAAAGAACTTTGTGAAGATGCTGGAGGAAACAGGTACAAAAATATCTATATCCACAGTAAAACTAGTCTTAAATCGACATAACCTGAAAGGCCGCTCAGCAAGGAAGAAGCCACTGCTCCAAAACCACCATAAAAAAAGCCAGACTACGGTTTGCAACTGCACATGGGAACAAAGATCGTACTTTTTTTAGAAATTTCCTCTGGTCTGATGAAACAAAAATAAAACTGTTTAGTCATAATGACCATCATTATGTTTGGAAGAAAAAGGGGGAGGCTTGCAAGCCGAAGAACACCATCCCAACCGTGAAGCACGGGGTGGCAGCATCATGTTGTGGGGGTGCTTTGCTGCAGGAGGGACTGGTGCACTTCACAAAATAGATGGCATCATGGAGGGAGGAAAACTATGTGGATATATTGAAGCAACATCTCAAGACATAAGTCAGGAAGTTAAAGCTTGGTCGCAAATGGGTCTTCCAAATGGACAATGACCCCAAGCATACTTCCAAAGTTGTGGCAAAATGGCTTAAGGACAACAAAGTCAAGGTATTGGAGTGGCCATCAGAAAGCCCTGACCTCAATCCCATAGACAAATTGTGGGCAGAACTGAAAAAGCGTGTGTGAGCAAGGAGGCCTACAAACCTGACTCAGTTACACCAGCTCTGTCGGGTGGAATGGGCTAAAATTCACCCAACTTATTGTGGGCAGTTTGTGGAAGGCTACCGGAAACGTTTGACCCAAGTTAAACAATTTAAAGGCAATGCTACCAAATACTAATTGAGTGTATGTAAAGTTCTGACCCACTGGGAATATGATGAAATAAATAAAATCTGAAATAAATAATTGTCTCTTATTTATACGTTTCACATTTTTTAAATAAAGTGGTGATCCTAACTGACCTAAAATGGGGAATTTTTACTAGAATTAAATGTCAGGAATTGTGAAAAACTGAGTTTAAATGTATTTGGCTAAGGTGTATGTAAACTTCTGACTTCAACTATGTATATACAGTGAGGGAAAAAAGTATTTGATTGCCAAACGTCAGCCTCGAAACCATAATGACTTGGAGAAAATCTGCAAAGAGGAGTGGGACAAAATCCCTTCTGAGATGTGTGCAAACCTGGTGGCCAACTACAAGAAACGTCTGACCTCTGTGATTGCCAACAAGGGTTTTGCCACCAAGTACTAAGTCATGTTTTGCAGAGGGGCCAAATACCTATTTCCCTCATTAAAATGCAAATCAATTTATAACATTTTTCACATGCGTTTTTCTGGATTTTTTTGTTGTTATTCTGTCTCTCACTGTTCAAATAAACCTACCATTAAAATTATAGACTGATCATTTCTTTGTCAGTGGGCAAACGTACAAAATCAGCAGGTGATCAAATACTTTTTTCCCTCACTGTATACAGGGTGTATGTATATATCTATGTATATTATTTAACTGCTCTAGGGATGTAAGTATTGTTTGGATAACCTTATTTACTATTATGTATTGATTTTCTTTTTTTATATAGATTTTTCTTTCACTCTTTATGCAATGCGCAATGTAGAGAACACCGGAAGAAGAATGATCATTTAATTACCATAGTGCATTATTGTAATGTTGTTTGTGTCAATTAATCCCATAAAGGATGGGTTGCCAATTGGCGATCTGACACGGAAATAAAATGTAATTCATTCATATAGAATCTATGCCAAGGTGCATTGAAGATCTTCTGGCGGCACATGGTGCCACCGGCGGTCCTGGGGGGGGAGGGGCCAGCGCCCCTGTGACAACAATTCTGGACCCCCTTGTGGCCCCTCTAA
This sequence comes from Brachymystax lenok tsinlingensis, assembly GCA_030435695.1. Classification (NCBI taxonomy): domain Eukaryota; kingdom Metazoa; phylum Chordata; class Actinopteri; order Salmoniformes; family Salmonidae; genus Brachymystax; species Brachymystax lenok. The sequence continues at coordinate 17,047,594 of CM059782.1, forward strand.
ATGTGGAGTATGAAATCATTTTTGCATAACAAATCAGTGAAGAAAACGATATGACAACAATAACGTCTAATGTAACTGGCCCCTCTAACAGTAACAGTACAACTGGCTCCAGCTTGGCCCCCCCAGTTGAACCTGTAGCAGCAAGCTACACAGAGAATGGAATAGCTGGATAGGGGAAATGGCTCAAGTCACTCGAAATGGAATATAAAATTGCAGTTCGAAATGACACAATTTCATGTGTACAACTTCTAAAGACCTACATCCCTATACTGACAGCGTTTCCGTTTCTAAAAGGATGTATTTGGGTATTTTTGAAACCTTGTTTTTTTAGAACCCTCGTACTACACAACGAGGAAATGAATCGCTGGTTGAGGTAAGTTTCTCAAAAACAAGTGAAATCTGGACCTTTCTATAACATGCTATTTACAAAAATTTTGATTTGGTTGTACAAAAGCAAACTTCTCTTTTGAGATTTTGGCAATGAAGACCTTCATCTACTGTACTTCCTCAGTCAGATGAACTCGTGGATACCATTTTTATGTCTCTGTGTGCTGTTTGAAGGAAGTTGCTGGCTAGCGTTAGCGCAAAGACTGGACGTCTATATGACAGCTAGAATGCCAGCTGTTCCTGTAGTCTTCGTCATTGCACTAAGATTGCACTTAGCATTGGCTCGCGAAACTACCTCTAACTTCCTTCATTCTGGACGCAAAGACATTCAAATTTGTGTCCACGAGTTCATCTGACTCAGGGGAAGTACATAAAGGGCTTAACTGCCAAAATGTCTAAGTATCCCTTTACATCTGGTCCCTCAAGGTTTCGTCCTTCCAAGACAGTTTATTCTTGCCAAATGTTTGGGGTCTTTCTTTGGGGATTAGGCCTATGTTACTGTGGAGCACCTTTGATAAATCATTGTATTGCATACTGTATGCATGTGATGTAGCCTACAAGTACAATTTTTGATTCTCATCTTCCTCTTCTTCTTTTCCAGCTTCCACCGCAGGACCCCATCCCCCACCAGAGGGAGGTTCAGGTCCAGACCCTCAGACTCCTGTCTTGAGGATCAACCAGCTGGATGCCTTTGAGCTGGACTCTGCTCTGGACCAGCTGGTGTGGAACCAGTTCTCCCAGTGTTTCCAACACTTCCGCCCAGGCCTGCTCACTCCCGTGGAGCCTGAACTCAAGGCCCTGCTCCAGCTCCTTCTCTGGAAGTTCACAGTCTACCCTAACAGTGCTACGGTGGGCCAGTCTATGATGAACCTCCGTTACCACAACACTCTGTCACTATCCCAGCGCTACAGGGCCCTGAGCAGGAGACAGAGGCTGGGCCTGGCCCTGCTGACAATAGGCCCCCGCTGGCTGACGGAGCGATCCCACAGCCTGCTCCTCTCCCTGGGGTTGGGGCTAGGCGGCAGTCCCCCGGCCGATGGAGGTCTGCGTCTGGGACTGCGTCGAGTTCTTTCTCTGATCACCGGCCTTACCCAGGTAGGGTCATAAAGTAAAGTTCTGAGTTTTGATTGGCTAGCTCAGCGTTTTCCATACTCAGTCCTCAGGACCCCAAGGAATGCATATTTCATTTTTTCCCCCAACACTACACAGCTGATTCAAATAATCAAAGGTTGATGATTAGTTGATTATTTGAATCAGCTGTGTAGTGCTTGGGCAAAAACCAAAACATGCCACCCTTGGGGACCTGAGGACCAAGTTTGGGAAACACTGGGCTAGCTGTTACTCATCCCGATGCTATCTCCCCAGGTAGCCAATCTGATCAACTTCCTGGTGTTCCTGAGGAAGGGGCGCCACCCGTCTCTGACAGAAAGGATCCTGGGTATCCGTGCGGTGTTCAGTAAGCCCCAGGCGGTCCGAGATGTAGCCTTCCAGTACATGAATAGAGAGCTGCTGTGGCATGGCTTCTCTGAGTTCCTCATCTTCCTCCTCCCTCTAGTCAACATGAGGAAGATCAAGACAACCATGTATTCACTGCTCTACCCCCTAGGAGTGGGTGAGGGAGGGGAGGAGGGGGTGAGAGAGGGCTCAGCGGTGTGGAAGGAGTGTGGTCTGTGTGGGGAGTGGCCTACCATGCCTCACATGGTAGGTTGTGGTCATGTGTTCTGTTACTACTGCGTCAAGAGTCATTCCATCGCTGACGCCTACCTGACATGTCCTAAGTGTGGTGTGGAAGTCGGGGAGGCAAAGGCTGTCAAACTGCAGATCGAGATGACTGACATCCAAGCTAGATGATGATGTCACATCCAGTCACAGGAACACACACAACACGTGTTTACTTGTAAAGTGAGCTTTTGGTGACACTCAAGGTCACAGTGAATGGACTTCAATACAGTGTCTATAGAAAATTTGACATTTACACATGCACACACACACAAACACGGACAGACATTCAGAAATACACACACACAAAAGGTCTCAGAGGGACCCTTTAACTGAGCAAGGTTTCTTTGCTTAAGCTACTCTGGGTGACGATGGAAGATGCACTGAAAAGACAAGATGATGATGACTGAGATTCAGTCTGCTGTATGAACAGACAAGGCCTGTCTGCCCATGTATAATGTATGTGAGCACACACACACTGACCATCCTGCTCCTGTTGCCCCTCCATTCCTACTGTTAGACTTTAGACAGGCCTGTTTGATCACACAGCTCTGAGTGACTGTTGGAGAAATACAGAGCATATATTTGATGAAGGAATGTGTTGATTCTGCCCCAAATTGGCCTTGTGCTGCTGTGTTCTGTTCAAATGGGAATATTTGTTCTGATGAAAAATGCAAAAACTTGACTGACGGGACTAATAAATAATGGATGATTTTCTGTTGCTCATCACCGCTAACGAAATTTGCATCTGTTTGTATTTGTGCCTAAATTCTGTTCATTAAAATGTAGTCAATTTAATTAATACCCAAGTAATGACCCCATTTAATTGGTGTTTCTTGTTTTCTCTCCTTCTCTCCCTCTGCTCTCTTCCCATCTCTTCTCTCCCTCTGCTCTCTTCCCATCTCTTCTCTCCCTCTGCTCTCTTCCCATCTCTTCTCTCCCTCTGCTCTCTTCCCATCTCTTCTCTCCCTCTGCTCTCTTCCCATCTCTTCTCTCCCTCTGCTCTCTTCCCATCTCTTCTCTCCCTCTGCTCTCTTCCCCATCTCTTCTCTCCCTCTGCTCTCTTCCCATCTCTTCTCTCCCTCTGCTCTCTTCCCATCTCTTCTCTCCCTCTGCTCTCTTCCCATCTCTTCTCTCTCCTCTCTGCTCTCTTCCCATCTCTTCTCTCCCTCTGCTCTCTTCCCATCTCTTCTCTCCATCTGCTCTCTTCCCATCTCTTCTCTCCCTCTGCTCTCTTCCCATCTCTTCTCTCCATCTGCTCTCTTCCCATCTCTTCTCTCCCTCTGCTCTCTTCCCATCTCTTCTCTCCCTCTGCTCTCTTCCCATCTCTTCTCTCCCTCTGCTCTCTTCCCATCTCTTCTCTCCCTCTGCTCTCTTCCCATCTCTTCTCTCCATCTGCTCTCTTCCCATCTCTTCTCTCCCTCTGCTCTCTTCCCATCTCTTCTCTCCCTCTGCTCTCTTCCCATCTCTTCTCTCCCTCTGCTCTCTTCCCATCTCTTCTCTCCCTCTGCTCTCTTCCCATCTCTTCTCTCCCTCTGCTCTCTTCCCATCTCTTCTCTCCCTCTGCTCTCTTCCCATCTCTTCTCTCCCTCTGCTCTCTTCCCATCTCTTCTCTCCCTCTGCTCTCTTCCCATCTCTTCTCTCCCTCTGCTCTCTTCCCATCTCTTCTCTCCCTCTGCTCTTTCTCCCTCTGCTCTTGCATTTTCTCCCTCTGCTCTCTCTCCATCTTTCCCCATGCTCTCTTCCCATCTGCTCTCTCTCCATCTTGCCTTCTCTCCCTCTACATCTCTTCTTCTCTCCCTCTGCTCTCTCTCCATCTTTCCCTATGCTCTCTCTATCTCTCCTTCTCTTCCCATCTCTCCCTCTGCTCTCTCCAGCTCTTCTTATCCCCTTTCACACTGTCAAAACATGCAAAAGATCAAGGGGCAGCCAGGGGCTCAGATTGGAGACACACTTATACACTCTCTGTTTCTCTCTCTCTGTCTCTCACACACACACACAAACACTCAGTAATCTCGGTGGGCCTCTCCCTATAAGTCAGGCTGTGAACTGTAGTGAACCTCTGGCAGCCTCTTGGTTTCTTGCAGGCGAATCACTGCCTAATCCCTGTAATGACTGCAAAGATGCTTATTTATGCTGGAGTTAACCTCCTCCAATGAGCCCAGCCCCGGGCCAAACGTAGCCCTGCCCAGTGAGGCCTTCTCTGGGCTGGCGGAGAGCAGAGACCCCGATCCTCTGAATGATCACTGGAGCTTAATTGCTGATTGTGGAGGCGATCAATCAGGACTGTAGGTGAGTTGGGGCCATGTGGAGAACTGGGTTTGGTCAGGCAGGTTCTCTCTCTCTCACACACAGACACATACACACAGACAAATACGCTACTGACGGCTTAGTTTCTTTTGAGGCCTGTTTGGTTTGGTCTAGCTTACACAAACTCGCTAGTACACACAAACACTCATCCTGACTGGTTCACTTCTGAAGGGGTTGATGAAATGTGTTTGACACAAAGAAAATATTTGGTGTTTCTTGGCTTGAGGGCTTTTGCTCATGAGATCAATACACAGGGATTCTACAGTGTTTACTGATGATGTTCATGTTAATTATTAAAATGCCTAACCACCATGCTTTTTATGCTGCCTCTGATTCTGTATGTTGGGGCGTTTATGAGCATGCGCCCACGTGCCTGTGTCTGTTCATGCGTCAAATAGGCCTACCTGTCCTTGGATGATTTTAATGAATTAAAATGTACTGTACAAAAATATAAACGCAACATGCAAAGTGTTGGTCCCATGTTTCATGAGCTGAAATAAAAGTTCTCAGAAATTGTGAACACATTTCTTTACATCCCTGTTAGTGAGCATTTCTCCTTTGCCGACAATCCATCCACCTGATAGGTGTGCCATATCAAGAAGTTGATTAAACAGCATGATCATTACACAGGTGCACCTTGTGCTGGGGACAATAAAAGGTAATCCTGAAATGTGAAGTTTTGTCACACGACACAATGCCACAGATGTGTCAAGTTTTGAGGGAGTGTGTAATTGGCAATGCTAACTTCAGGAATGTCCACCAGAGCTGTTACCAGAGAATTTAATGTATTTTTTTTTACCATAAGCCGGCCCCAATGTAGTTTTAGAGAATTTGGCAGTATGTCCAACTGGTCTCACAACTGCAGACCATGTGTATGGTGTCATGTGGGCCAGCGGTTTGCTGATGCAAAAGTTGTGAACAGGGTGCCCCATGGTGCCGGTGGGGTTATGGTATGGGCAGGCATAAGCTGCAGACAACAAACACAATTGCATTTCATCTATTCACCTTTGGAATTACCTGTATTTCTGCATAAATTAGTCATACAATTTGATCTGTATCAAGACTTCAGCCGAAGTTGGTCCCTCTCCTTGCTCGGGTGGCTTTCGGCGGTCGACGTCACCGGCCTTCTAGCTGCTACAGATCCATTATTCTTTTTCTGTTGATTTTGTCTTCCTTTTTTCACACACCTTGTCACGACTTCCACCGAAGTCGGTCCCTCTCCTTGTTCGGGCGGTGTTCGACGGTCGACTTCACTGGTTTTCTAACCATCACCGTTCCCCTTTTTTGTGTGTCTTTTGGTTTTGTCGTTATTGTCTACACCTGTTGTTAATTATCTCCCAATCACGCTCCTACTTATATTCCTTCCTTCCCCTCCTTCCCCTGTGCGTGATTATCAGTGTTCTTAGGAGTTTTCCCAGTCTGTGTACAAAGGGCTAGTTTCTTTTGGTTCTCGTTGTTTCTGGGTTGTTTGTTCGCCCGTTATTTTTGAGCGTGTGAGTATTTTGCCTCTCCAGCGTGTGTTGTACTATTACTGGTGGCTTTATTAAATACCTCTTTACACGCATCTCAACCTCCTGCGCCTGACTCCTTTCCACTACGGAACCAGATCCTTGACAGAATCACGCACCATTACCATGGATTCAGCAGGAGCAGCTGCCCCGGTTCACATTCTGATACACTCCACTACACGCGCCGAGCATGTGTCTTTGGTGCGCAGGGTGCTTGGAAGACTGCTGGAGCATGACCTGTACGCCAAGGCTGAGAAATGCTTGTTCTTCCAGCAAGCCGTCTTCTTCCTAGGGTATCGCATTTCCACTTCCTAGGGTATCGCATTTCCACGATACCCTTCCTAGGGTATCGCATTTCCACATTTCCACAATTACTACCGGAGATTTATACAGGGTTTTGGTCAGGTGGCTCCTCCCATTACTTCACTGCTGAAGGTGAGTCTGCAGTGGTCAGTGGAAGTGGACAGGGATTTGGGGCACCTGAGGGCTTTGTTCACCTCTGCTCCCGTGCTGGCTCACCCGGATCCTTCTTTGGCGTTCATAGTAGAGGTGGACGCGTCCGAGGCTGGGATAGGAGCAGTGCTCTCCCAGCGCTCGGGCACGCCACCGAAGCTCCGTCCCTGTGCTTTCTTCTCGAAGAAGCTCACCCCGGCGGAGCAGAACTATGATGTGGGGGACCGGGAGTTGTTGGCTGTGGTCAGGGCCCTGAAGGCGTGGAGACACTGGCTTGAGGGGGCTAAACACCCTTTTCTCATCTGGACTGACCACCGCAACCTGGAGTACATCCGGGCAGCGAGGAGGCTGAATCCTCGTCAAGCAAGGTGGGCCATATTCTTTACTCGTTTTGTGTTTACTATGTCTTACAGACCAGGTTCCCAGAATAAGAAGGCAGACACGCTGTCCCGGCTGTATGACACAGAGGAGCGGTCCATGGATCAGACTCCCATACTCCCGGCTTCCTGTCTGGTAGCGCCGGTCATGTGGGAGCTGGATGCGGACATTAAGCAGGCGTTACGTACAGAGCCCACTCCCCCACAGTGTCCCGTTGGGCATCTGTACATTCCGTTTGCAGTCCGTGACCGGTGTGATCTATCGGGCCCACACGTCACCCTCCTCTGGTCATCCGGGGATCGGTCGGAAGGTGCGCTACCTGACTGGGAAGTACTGGTGACCCACTTTGATGAAGGACGTGAGGGTTTATGTTTCCTCCTGCTCGTTGTGTGCCCTGTGTAAGGCTCCTAGACATCTACCCAGAGGTAAGCTACATCCCTTACCCGTTCCACAACGGCCTTGGTCACACATATCAGTGGATTTCCTAATGGATCTCCCTCTTTCACAGGGGAACACCACGATCCTGGTCGTTGTGGATCGTTTCTCTGTCCTGTCGTCTTCTCCCTCTACCCGGTCTTCCTACGGCCCTACAAACCGCGGAGGCTCTGTTTACACACGTCTTCCGGCACTACGGGGTGCCCGAGGATATTGTGTCTGATCGGGGTCCCCAGTTCACTTCGAGAGTATGAAGGGCGTTCATGGAACGTCTGGGGGTCTCGATCAGCCTCACCTCGGGTTTTCACCCTGAGAGTAATGGGCAGGTGGAGAGAGTGAACCAGGATGTGGGCAGGTTTCTGCGGTCGTATTGCCAGGACAGGCCGGGGGAGTGGGCAGCGTTCGTGCCGTGGGCAGAAATGGCGCAGAACTCGCTTCGTCACTCCTCCACTAACCTCTCCCCTTTACAGATTGTATTGGGGTACCAGCCGGTTCTGGCACCATGGCATCAGAGTCAGACTGAGGCTCCTGCGGTGGACGAGTGGTTCAAGCGCGTGGAGGAGACCTGGGAGGCCGCCCAGGGTCACCTTCAGCAGGTGTCACCGCAGTGAGGCCCCGGTGTTTGCACGGTTTGTGGGGCCATTTAAAGTCCTGAGGAGAGTGAACGAGGTGTGTTACCGGTTACAGCTTCCCCCCGATTACCATATTAACCCCTCGTTCCATGTGTCTCTCCTCAGGCTGGTGGTGGTTGGTCCGCTTCCAGGACTCTGAGGTGCGGGAGGTTCCTCCGCCCCCTCTGGACATCGAGGGGGTCCCGGCGTACTCCGTCCGTTCCATCCTAGATTCGAGACGTCGGGCAGGGGCCTTCAATATCTCATGGATTGGGAGGGGTACGGTCCGGAGGAGAGGTGCTGGGTCCCGGTGGCTGATGTCTTGGACCCTGAACTACTGCGGGAGTTTCATTGTCGCCGGCCGGATCGCCCTGCGCCTCGCCCTCCGGGTCGTCCCCTAGGCCGGTGTCGGCGCGCAGCTGGAGCCGCGCGTCAAGAGTGGGGTACTGTCACGACTTCCACCGTAGTCGGTCCCTCTCCATGTTTGGGCGGTGTTCGGCGGTCGACGTCACCGGTTTTCTAACCATCACCGTTCCCCTTTTTACTGTGTCTTTTGGTTTTGTCGTTATTGTCTACACCTGTTGTTAATTATCTCCAAATCAATCTACAATACGTAAAACACTAAACAAGAATGGTGTTCATGGGAGGACGCCACAGAAGAAGCCACTGCTGTCAAAAAAAAACATTGCTGCACGTCTGAAGTTTGCAAAAGAGCACCTGGATGTTCCACAGCGCTTCCGGCAAAATATTGTCCAGACTTTTGGAAAAACATTCCAGGTGAAGCTGGTTGAGAGAATGCCAAGAGCGTGCAAAGCTGTCATCAAGGCAAAGGGTGGCTACTTTGAAGAATATCAAATATATTTTGATTTGTTTAACACGTTTTTTGTTACTACATGATTCCATGTGTTTTGTTTCATAGTTTTGATGTCTTCACTATTATTCTACAATATAGAAAATAGTAAAAATAATGAAAAACCCTTGAATTAGTTATTATTTCTCAATCCTAATATTGAGCAAAATACACTCATTGGAGCCCATACACTCACTGAATTATCTTACAGAAGCACCCGCAAATAGGCTACCAGTGCGACAAGTGCCGCTGGCTGCTAGTTAGCTTTTTTGACATGGACATTCATTTTTGCCAACACATGGCTAACCACCTAAACAGGTGCTCTTAGCAAAAATGTGTTGAGTTACCTTTCTAGTCAATAAGCTATGTTAGAATACCAAATAAATTCATTTTAAAACGTTGATTACTCCTTTCCACTATCATTCGCCTGTTGATAAACAAGACGGGAAATGTTTGTTATTTTGCCTGGGAGGGGTTCCCTGTGCAAAAAAAGGATGAATACCCCTGCCTTATAGTGTTCTCTCAATGTGAAGTATGTCTAGATTCTGAAATACACATTTTCACATGCATTTATTCAACATTAAACATATTAATAATATTTTATTGCAGTAGGCTAAATCAGGGTCACACAGTGTTTAAACAAATCAAATTTCAAACAAAAGTATACCTCACACATATGGTTATGTGCTTTAAAAAAAGACACCTGTACAATGTCAGATATAGAGTTGAAATGTATTCACCGTTTTGATCTGTTAAAAAAAATAAGGTTGATTAATTCATAATTAATAATATAATTAATTAATTTGAATAACATTCCACCCATGAGACCACTAGAGGGCGATTTAGTAATTTGGCTGCAGGAAATGGGTACCACCTTTAATATCTCAAAACTACCCTTTTTGATTTAGCTTATTTTTTGACATATTGTTTGTGACAATATACAATATACTCTTCAAACACATAGCATTTCCATAGTGGGCTCTCTGATACTTTTAATAATCTGACCCATTTTATACATAGAAATTGACATTATAGGTCATCAACTAATCACAGCCCTCCTTTAGGATTGCACATTCAGCATGTCAACAGCAGAGGCAGTTTCCTTTGAATCCATTTTCCCATTCACTGTATTGATGGTGCTCATAAAATGTATCAAACCTTCATAATTAGCAGAAATTCCACTCTGGAAATGTGATGAACATTTTGTACATCTTAAAATGAACAAAATCAAACAGGGTACTGTTTGAGATATTAATACGAATATGTTGTTATGTTGAATAAATTGTTTTTTTTTTATCTCAGAAACAAGACATAATCCATGGCACATGTTGTCTGTATCATGTAGGGCTCACAGATCATAGGGTCTTAAAGGACGCGTAAACAGGTCTAAAAAGGGCCTAAAATGGCCACTTTCATCATGATTTTCCCCCAAATGGTTTGTGATAAAAATGTAACAAGCATTTCAAACATCCTTCCTCCCAATGAAGTTTATATTTGAGAATTGACAGAACAACTTGAGATAGCAAAAATATTTTCCACTCCCGCTGGCGTGGATTTGCCCTATTATAGAAAGCATATGCTCTAGAGTATGTCAAGGGCATTCACTAATGAATCTTGCAGTGATGTCTAAAGTCATAGAAAAGGTTGCTAGTCAATATTTCATGCGTTACACATTGCATTAATGTACAGCAACTCCCGGAGAGAGATCAAGGATGCATATATGATGAACATTAATGCCAAAAACATGTTTTGTCCTAACAGTAGGACATGATAGCCTATAAAGCTATTCTACATATTACCATACAGTATGTCCCAATCGTAGTCCTATCAAATCCCACAGAAACAGAAACTGTATTACACTTATTCATTGACTTTTGCCATTGAATTAGTTGGAGTACAGCTACAATAGATTTTGTTCTTGGAGGTATTATGTCTCTCTCTGGAGCTCTCTCATTCACTGACCCTGATTATCTTTCTGTGGATCTTTCTGTATTATTATTCTCTCTCTCTGCTGCAGATTCCTAGGCTACGCAAAGCAATCTGTACATCCAGACTGAGCCATTTAAAGAACAAATTGCCCCCGTGCCCCCTCTCACGTAGAGATTTAAGAGAATGGAATGACGGTGGAGAATCCCACTAACTAGACTTTCTCTTTGATGAGCAGCTCTAGCCCCTCCTCCATCTAGCCACACCTCCATCCTGATCCTCATCTTCATTGCTTTGATGGAAGAACCTTGATTTTCCTGATTACTAGTTTAAAGAAGTAAAAGCTCTATTTTAGTCAGAGTAATAATGCCTTTGTACTTTACATACTACTGTGTGTGTGGAGAAGATTGTGTGTGTGTGAGCTCTGTGTTGCCTAATTGGAGCAGGGTCCTTGGCTTGCAGTCAGAGAATGTATAATGAGTATAGCACAATAGCTTGGATTCCTCCACGCTTCCATTCACTAACAGGAACTGGTGTCATTTAGGCTTCTGAACTACTATTACCTCATGGTGTGAAATGACTAGTAATGATTAGAAGTCTGTCTGTCAGTAGCAGCATTAGGAAATTGGACAATTACAGAATAGATCGAACTGTAAGATCCCGCAAAAGAACACTGGAATATAAAAAAAAACACACAAAATAAATAGTCATTCCACAAAGGGTTAATATACACTGAGTACACTAAACATTAGGAACACTGAACACCTTCCTAATACTGAGCTGCAATTCGTCGGGGCATGGACTCTAAAAGGTGTTGAAAGCGTTCCACAGTGATACTGGCCCATGTTGACTCCAATGCTTCCAACAGTTGTGTATAGTTGGCTGGGTGTCCTTCGGGTGGTGGACCATTCTTGATACAGACGGAAAACTGTAATACGAAATGCTCTGAGACCAGGTTTCCTGGATATGTGTACTGTATGAGAGGCCTCTCCTCTCCTACCTGGCAGGCATTAGCTACTACAGGGCCCAATTCGCTCATTCATCCCCCCTCCTCTCTCCTTTAACTATTCCCCAGGTTGTTGCTGTAAATGAGAATGTGTTCTCAGTCAACTTACCTGGTTAAATAAGGGTTAAATAAAATGTATAAATACAAAGATTATACCATCTAGTTTTCCCTGTCTGCATTCCTCTCACTCCTACAGGTCAGAGCAATGACCAATTAATCATCAATCTCAACATTAGTAAATAATGAGGTGTTTGTAACCGGATTTATATGAACAACAGTCACATTGAGGGGTGAAGTAGGAGAGTTTAGTACAAGTATATTAAGGATAGTTGATCTGTTTGTCTCTTTCTCCTCACACCTGTCGCAGTCTGTGTTTACCTTGTACCAAACTCTCTGTCCGTGGGCAAATACAGATAAACATTTACTTTATCATACCATACCTCTAACAGATACTTTACAATAGAACACCTCTAACAGATACTTTATCATTGCATACCTCTAACCTCTAACACATACTTTATCACAGCATACCTCTAACAGATACGTTATCATAGAGTCCCTATAACCTCTAACAGATACTTTATCATAGCATACCTCTAACAGATACTTTATCATAACATAACTCTAACCTCTAACAGGTACTTTATTGTAGAATACCTCTAACCTCCAACAGATACTTTATCATAGCATACCTCTAACCTCTAACAGATACTTTATCATCGCATACCTCTAACCTCTAACATTTAATTTATCATAGCATACCTCTAACAGAAAATTTACTATAGCATACCTCTAACCTCTAACAGGTACTTTATCATAGCATACCTATAACAGATACTTTATCATAGCATACCTCTAACAGATACTTTACCATAGCATACATCTAACCTCTAACAGGTACTTTATCATAGCATACCTATAACAGATACTTTATCATAGAATACTTCTAACAGATACTTTATCATAGAATACCTCTAACAGATACTTTATCAAAACATACTTCTAACAGATAATTTATCATAGCATACCTCTAACAGATACTTTATCATAGCATACCTCTAACCTCTAACAGGTACGTTATCACAGAATACCGCTAACAGATACTTTATCATGGCATGCCTCTAACCTCTAACAGACACTTTATCATAGCATACCTCTAACAGATACTTTATCAAAGCATACCTCTAACCTCTAACATAAACTTTTTCATAGCATACCTATAACCTCTAACAGATAATTTATCATAGCATACCTCTAACATATACTTTACCATAGCATACCTTCAATAGATCCTTTATCATAGCATACCTCTAATAGATACTTTATCTTAGAACAGGTACTTTATCATAGAATACTTCTAACAGATACTTTATCATAGCATACCTCTAATAGATATTTTATCATAGCATACCTCTAACAGATACTTTATCATAAAATACCTCTAACAGATATTTTATCATAGCATATCTCTAACTTCCAACAGATACTTTATCATAGAAAACTTCTAACAGATACTTTATCATAGAATAGCTCTAACAGATACTTTATCATAGCATACCTCTAACATCTAACATATACTTCATCATAGCTTACCTCTAACAGATACTTTATCATAGCATACCTCTAACATCTAACAGATACTTTATCACAGAATACCTATAACAGATACTTTATCATAGCATACCTCTAACAGATACCTTATCATAGCATACCTCTAACCTCTAACCGGTACTTTATCATAGAATACCTCTAACAGACACTTTATCATAGCATACCTCTAATAGATACTTTATCTTAGAACAGGTACTTTATCATAGCATATCTCTAACAGATACTTTATCATATCATACCTCTAATAGATATTTTATCATAGCATACCTCTAATAGATACTTTATCATAAAATTCCTCTAACAGATATTTTATCATAGCATATCTCTAACTTCTAACAGATACTTTATCATAGAATAGCTCTAACAGATACTTTATCATAGCATACCTCTAACATCTAACATATACTTCATCATAGCTTACCTCTAACAGATACTTTATCATAGCATACCTCTAACAGATACCTTATCATAGCATACCTCTAACCTCTAACCGGTACTTTATCATAGAATACCTCTAACAGACACTTTATCATAGCATACCTCTAACCTCTAACAGATACTTTATCATAGCATACCTCTAACATATACTTTACCAGAGCATACCTCTAATAGGTACTTTATCATAGCATTCCTCTAATAGATACTTCATCATAGCATACCTCTAACAGATACTTTATCAAAGCATAACTCCAAAAGATACTTTATCATAGCCTACCTCTAACCTCTAACGGATACTTTATCATAGCAGACCTCTAACAGATACTTTATCATAGCATACCTCTAACCTCTAACGGATACTTTATCATAGCAGACCTCTAGCAGATACTTTATCATAGCATACCTCTAACCTCTAACAGGTACTTTATTATAGCATACCTCTAACAGATACTTTATCATAGCAGACCTTTAACCTCTAACATATACTTTATCATAGAATACCTCTAACATATAATTTATCATAGCATACCTCTAACCTCTAACAGATACTTTATCATAGCATACCTCTAATATATACTTTATCATAGCATTCCTCTAATAGATACTTCATCATAGCATACCTCTAACAGATACTTTATCATAGCATACCTCCAATAGATACTTTATCATAGCATACCTCTAAACTCTAACAGATACTTTATCATAGCAGACCTCTAGCAGATACTTTATCATAGCATACCTCTAACATATACTTTATCATAGAATACTTCTAACAGATACTTTATCATAGCATACCTCTAACCTCTAACAGGTACTTTATCATAGCATACCTCTAACCTCTAACAGATACTTTATCATAGCTTACCTCTAAAAGATACTTTATCATAGCATACCTCTAATAGATACTTTATCATAGCATACCTCTAACAAATACTTCATTCAAGCATACCTCCAATAGATACTTTATCATAGCATACCTCTAACCTCTAACGGATACTTTATCATAGCAGACCTCTAACAGATACTTTATCATAGCATACCTCTAACCTCTAGCAGATACTTTATCATAGCATACCTCTAACATATACTTTATCATAGAATACCTCTAACATATACTTTATCATAGCATACATCTAACAGATACTTTATCATAGAATACTTCTAACATATACTTTATCATAGCATACCTCTAACATATACTTTATCATAGCATACCGCTAACCTCTAACAGGTACTTTATCATAGCATACCTCTAATATATACTTTATCATAGCATTCCTCTAATAGATACTTCATCATAGCAGACCTCTAGCAGATACTTTATCATAGCATACCTCTAACATATACTTTATCATAGCATACCTCTAACCTCTAACAGGTACTTTGTCATAGCATACCTCTAACCTCTAACAGGTACTTTATTACAGCATACCTCTAACGGATACTTTATCATAGCAGACTTTTAACCTCTAACAAATACTTTATCATAGAATACCTCTAACATATACTTTATCATAGCATACCTCTAACCTCTAACAGATACTTTATCATAGCTTACCTCTAAAAGATACTTTATCATAGCATACCTCTAATAGATACTTTATCATAGCATACCTCTGACCTCTAACCGGTACTTTATCATAAAATACCTCTAACAGACACTTTATCATAGCATACCTCGAACCTCTAACAGATACTTTATTATAGCATACCTCTAACATATACTTTACCAGAGCATACCTCTAATAGATACTTCATCATAGCATACCTCTAACAAATACTTTATCATAGAATACCTCTAACATATACTTTATCATAGCATACCTCTAACCTCTAACAGATACTTTATCATAGCTTACCTCTAAAAGATACTTTATCATAGCATACCTCTAACATATACTTTATCATAGCATACCTCTAACCTCTAACATATACTTTATCATAGCATACATCTAACAGATACTTTATCATAGCATACCTCTAACCTCTAACAGGTACTTTGTCATAGCATACCTCTAACCTCTAACAGGTACTTTATTACAGCATACCTCTAACGGATACTTTATCATAGCAGACTTTTAACCTCTAACAAATACTTTATCATAGAATACCTCTAACATATACTTTATCATAGCATACCTCTAACCTCTAACAGATACTTTATCATAGCTTACCTCTAAAAGATACTTTATCATAGCATACCTCTAATAGATACTTTATCATAGCATACCTCTGACCTCTAACCGGTACTTTATCATAAAATACCTCTAACAGACACTTTATCATAGCATACCTCGAACCTCTAACAGATACTTTATCATAGCATACCTCTAACATATACTTTACCAGAGCATACCTCTAATAGATACTTCATCATAGCATACCTCTAACAGATACTTTATCATAGCATACCTCCAATAGATACTTTATCAAAGCATACCTCTGACCTCTAACGGATACTTTATCATAGCATACCTCTAACATATACAGTGGGGGAAAAAAGTATTTAGTCAGCCACCAATTGTGCAAGTTCTCTCACTTAAAAAGATGAGAGAGGCCTGTAATTTTCATCATAGGTACACTTCAACTATGACAGACAAAATGAGGAAAAAAAATCCAGAAAATCACATTGTAGGATTTTTTATGAATTTATTTGCAAATTATAGTGGAAAATAAGTATTTGGTCAATAACAAAAGTTTATCTCAATACTTTGTTATATACCCTTTGTTGGCAATGACAGAGGTCAAATGTTTTCTGTAAGTCTTCACAAGATTTTCACACACTGTTGCTGGTATTTTGGCCCATTCCTCCATGCAGATCTCCTCTAGAGCAGTGATGTTTTGGGGCTGTCGCTGGGCAACACAGACTTTCAACTCCTCCAAAGATTTTCTATGGGGTTGAGATCTGGAGACTGGCTAGGCCACTCCAGGACCTTGAAATGCTTCTACGAAGCCACTCCTTCAAATTGCCGGGCGGTGTGTTTGGGATCATTGTCATGCTGAAAGACCCAGCCACGTTTCATCTTCAATGGCCTTGCTGATGGAAGGAGGTTTTCACTCAAAATCTCACGATACATGGCCCCATTCATTCTTTCCTTTACACGGATCAGTCGTCCTGGTCCCTTTGCAGAAAAACAGCCCCAAAGCATGATGTTTCCACCCCCATGCTTCACAGTAGGTATGGTGTTCTTTGGATGCAACTCAGCATTCTTTGTCCTCCAAACACGACGAGTTGAGTTTTTACCAAAAAGTTCTATTTTGGTTTCATCTGACATTCTCCCAATCCTCATCTGGATCATCCAAATGCTCTCTAGCAAACTTTAGACGGGCCTGAACATGTACTGGCTTAAGCAGGGGGACACGTCTGGCACTGCAGGATTTGAGTCCCTGGCGGCGTAGTGTGTTACTGATGGTAGGCTTTGTTACTTTGGTCCCAGCTCTCTGCAGGTCATTCACTAGGTCCCCGTGTGGTTCTGGGATTTTTGCTCACCGTTCTTGTGATCATTTTGACCCCACGGGTGAGATCTTGCGTGGAGCCCCAGATCGAGGAAGATTATCAGTGGTCTTGTATGTCTTCCATTTCCTAATAATTGCTCCCACAGTTGATTTCTTCAAACCAAGCTGCTTACCTATTGCAGATTCAGTCTTCCCAACCTGGTGCAGGTCTACAATTTGGTTTCTGGTGTCCTTTGACAGCTCTTTGGTCTTGGCCATAGTGAAGTTTGGAGTGTGACTGTTTGAGGTTGTGGACAGGTGTCTTTTATACTGATAACAAGTTCAAACAGGTGCCATTAATACAGGTAATGAGTGGAGGACAGAGGAGCCTCTTAAAGAAGAAGTTACAGGTCTGTGAGGGCCAGAAATCTTGCTTGTTTGTATGTGACCAAATACTTATTTTCCACCATAATTTGCAAATAAATTCATAAAAAATCCTACAATGTGATTTTCTGGATTTTTTTTCCTCATTTTGTCTGTCATAGTTGAAGTGTACCTATGATGACAATTACAGGCCTCTCTCATCTTTTTAAGTGAGAGAACTTGCACAATTGGTGGCTGACTAAATACTTTTTTTCCCCACTGTACTTTATCATAGCATACCTCTAACCTCTAACATATACTTTATCATAGCATACATCTAACAGATACTTTATCATAGCATACCTCTAACCTCTAACATATACTTTATCATAGCATACATCTAACAGATACTTTATCATAGAATACTTCTAACAGATACTTTATCATAGCATACCTCTAACCTCTAACAGGTACTTTATCATAGCATACCTCTAACCTCTAACAGGTACTTTATCATAGCATACCTCTAACAGATACTTTATCACAGCAGACTTTTAACCTCTAACATATACTTTATCATAGAATACCTCTAACATATACTTTATCATAGCATACCTCTAACCTCTAACAGATACTTTTTCATAGCATACCTCTAACAGATGCTATTGATTTAGTACTAAACTTTTCACATGACTGATGTTTTATACTCAGGATAGAAGTTGCCTGTAGGCACAGATATAGGATCAGCTTTTCCTCACCCCAATCCTTACCTAAGCCAGTATAGGGGAAACACAAAACTGACCTTAAATCAGTGTCTGGGGGCAACTTCATCCTACTCCTCTGATAGGCTGAGCCAGGGAAGGAGTAGTGAGGAGAACTGATGAACTACAGCAAGGAATTATGGGGGATTAGACCGTGGTGTGTTTTCAGATGAGCCTGAGGTGAGGCGTGTGTGTGTGCCCTCCTCCTACTGATGTCTAATACACAGTAAATGAGCAATAATCTGGCCCCATCCCTCCAGATGTCGGAGTGAATTTCCTGTGGCTTAGTGCTGACTGGGAGCACTTTGAAAGTTTTGATAACTCCTGCAAATGTGATTGAAACAGTGCACGTGGAGGAATGTGGCATGTAGGAGTTTTTATTAAATAGATGTCTGGTTGGCGTCATTATAATTACGGTCATGGTGGGAAATAGAGGAAAGATGAACTACTGTTTTGGGAAAGATATGTTTTCCAACTACAGACAAAAAAGTGAGCTTAAAATAGGGAATTGCATTTATTTTGATTATCAGAACAGAACAGAGACGATTGAGATGCTGTATATGTTTTGGACTAGGCATATACTATATATTATCCTGGTCATAAGGGGAATGTTTTAATGACGTGTATAGCCAACACATACTGTTCACACAGCGGTAGTGGTACGCAAGAGACAGAGTGAGCTGGAAAAGCCTAACCTGTTATGCTGATAAATAATGACAATATACTTGTGCCTTTCAGCATCTCGGAATCTTCGGCTCCATGGGAAAATGATTTTCCGGTTTCCATGGAGACTGAGGCTGTGAAGGTTCCGCTGTATGTGAGTCTGAACTCCTCTCTCTTGGAGAACACTGAACCACACGTGTCTGGCAGTATTAACCTGCCCAACACAAGGTACTGTGTGTGCAACTTACACACACACACACACGTGCAGTACAGACACACATATAACCTACATGTACAAATTACGTCGACTAACCTGTACCCCCGCACGTTGACTCGGTACCAGTAACCCCTGTATATAGCCTCGTTATTGTTATTTTATTGTGTTACTTTTTCTTATTTTTGACTTTAGTTTATTTGGTAAATATTTTCTTAACTCTTTATTGAACTGCACTGTTGGTTAGGGGCGTGTAAGTAAGCATTTCACTGTAAGGTCCACACATGTTGTATTCGGCACATGTGACAAATAAAGTTTGATTTGATTTGAAATTACACGTAATACAAACACTCAAGCCAGGTCAAAAATGCATTTATTTACATATTGTCATGTTTCTATTATGACGTGATGCTGTAGTAGAAACACCTGGTCCCTAACCCAACCACAGATTTTGGATAATATAAACCCATCCCTTGTCCTGTACAACTACTAATGGTATTATAAAATATCTGACCCTCTATCAGTGCTTGGATGCAGTTTCTACCTTCTCCTATATATCATGCCAAGATAAGAAGGGAGACATTCTACGAAAATGTAACTGTAGGTCAACTCAAAAGCCTATTTTCTTCCTACAGAACACACACAGATCAAGATGTTTTCACTATGTATGTCTTACGTAAAGGAATGAGCATGTGTGTGAGCGTGCGCGCGTGTGTGTGTGTGTGTGTGTGTGTGTGTGTGTGTGTGTGTGTGTGTGTGACTAACTGTTAAGTACTAAGTTCTCCAGTGAATTGTGACTTTCAATGCCAAGCTGCAGGAGTCCACAGCCCCATCCACTAAGTTTAAAGAATTCACATTATGTATCCCTCCCTCCCTCCCTCCCTGTCTCTCTCTATCTGTCCATATGTTTTGCTTATTTCAGGCCCTTCAAAGTCAAATTAAAAAGGTATGTCAGAGCCAGAGTGTATCTGCAATTCAGAACACATTCTTCTATCAGACAGGAGATGTATTGCCGTCTAAGTATTGTCAGATGCTGGGCAAATTCCGTGCAGTTTTCATATCCGGCCCGAGACTCTGAGAGTCTCACAGGGATGCCTGGTACCATGACCCGAACATCATCAGTACAACTGTATCTGACCATAAAGACACAATCTGTAAGATTTCCTGCTGTTCCATGGTCATTTAGATGAATGATAAACAGCCTACACAGCCTATATCGATTGACTCTTGAAGTTTAGAAATGCCTTTAAGAGCTTAGTTTTACCATAACACAAAACCCTAGCTGTTCTTGCCATCTATGTTTTTGTTATCATTTGACAAACAATGTATTGCTTCAAAATATGTTTCAAATATGGACTGGTATCAACATATTTGCTCAGTGTTGACACCTTGGACTGTCAGTCCTTATAGCTCAGTGTTGACACCTTGGACTGGCAGTCCTTATAGCTCAGTGTTGACATCTTGGACTGGCAGTCCTTATAGCTCAGTGTTGACACCTTGGACTGGCAGTCCTTATAGCTCAGTGTTGACACCTTGGACTGGCAGTCCTTATAGCTCAGTGTTGACACCTTGGACTGGCAGTCCTTATAGCTCAGTGTTGACATCTTGGACTGGCAGTCCTTATAGCTCAGTGTTGACACCTTGGACTGGCAGTCCTTATAGCTCAGTGTTGACATCTTGGACTGGCAGTCCTTATAGCTCAGTGTTGACATCTTGGACTGGCAGTCCTTATAGCTCAGTGTTGACACCTTGGACTGGCAGTCCTTATAGCTCAGTGTTGACATCTTGGACTGGCAGTCCTTATAGCTCAGTGTTGACATCTTGGACTGGCAGTTCTTATAGCTCAGTGTTTACATCTTGGACTGGCAGTCCTTATAGCTCAGTGTTGACACATTGGACTGTCAGTCCTTATAGCTCAGTGTTGACACCTTGGACTGGCAGTCCTTATAGCTCAGTGTTGACACCTTGGACTGGCAGTCCTTATAGCTCAGTGTTGACATCTTCGACTGGCAGTCCTTATAGCTCAGTGTTGACTTCTTGGACTGGCAGTCCTTATAGCTCAGTGTTGACACCTTGGACTGGCTGTCCTTATAGCTCAGTGTTGACATCTTGGACTGGCAGTCCTTATAGCTCAGTGTTGACATCTTGGACTGGCAGTCCTTATAGCTCAGTGTTGACATCTTGGACTGGCAGTCCTTATATCTCAGTGTTGACACCTTGGACTGGCAGTCCTTATAGCTCAGTGTTGACACCTTGGACTGGCAGTCCTTATAGCTCAGTGTTGACACCTTGGACTGGCAGTCCTTATAGCTCAATGTTGACATCTTCGACTGGCAGTCCTTATAGCTCAGTGTTGACTTCTTGGACTGGCAGTCCTTATAGCTCAGTGTTGACACCTTGGACTGGCTGTCCTTATAGCTCAGTGTTGACATCTTGGACTGGCAGTCCTTATAGCTCAGTGTTGACATCTTGGACTGGCTGTCCTTATAGCTCAGTGTTGACATCTTGGACTGGCAGTCCTTATAGCTCAGTGTTGACATCTTGGACTGGCAGTCCTTATAGCTCAGTGTTGACACCTTGGACTGGCAGTCCTTATAGCTCAGTGTTGACACCTTGGACTGGCAGTCCTTATAGCTCAGTGTTGACATCTTGGACTGGCAGTCCTTATAGCTCAGTGTTGACATCTTGGACTGGCAGTCCTTATAGCTCAGTATTGACATCTTGGACTGGCAGTCCTTATAGCTCAGTGTTGACATCTTGGACTGGCAGTCCTTATAGCTCAGTGTTGACATCTTGGACTGGCAGTCCTTATAGCTCAGTGTTGACATCTTCGACTGGCAGTCCTTATAGCTCAGTGTTGACACCTTGGACTGGCAGTCCTTATAGCTCAGTGTATGAATTTATGTGTGCCTGGTTACATTTCCCGAGGATGTAGCTTTTTCTGTTAAAAACCAAGTGGCGGAACTCCTGTTGGGCTGAAACGCATATTCCGGATTGTGGCTTTACATTAAATGCACAAAAATAAATTATATTGAAATATCAATTTGGTCCCTTAAATATTTCTGCCCTAATATTAATGCAATATGCCAGTTATAAATAATTTAGAAATACACATTTTTTGGGGGGGAGTCATCAATATACTGTATGGACCCTTTTAGGATACGTTTTATTCATTTATTTATACATGCATTTATTCATGGATTCACTCATTCACAGGCGCAGTCAGTGGCTGTACAGTCCCTGGTGTGTGTGTGTATGTGTGTGTGTGTGTGAGACCTGCGGCAGTGCCCACCACTCTGCTCTAGTGTTATTCCCTGGGGGCCTCTCATCTTTTACTGAGCTCTGACAGAGAATGGAGGCTGGGAGTAGAGAGCGCTGCATTAAAAACCCTTTACCTACCCAACTGATTTATCACCACACACACAGACGCCCCATCCTGTCCCACCGCCCCACGCCATCTCCCCGCTCTGCAACGCACCTTCACACTCCATCAAAAACACTCTCTCTCACACACATCGCTCACACACTCTCTCTCACACACATCGCACATACTCGTCATAAGATGGCGGCCTCCGAGCAGGCAAGTGATGCGCTGCGGTGGTGATTTTCCATTTTAATGGTTATTCTCTCCTTCTCCTCTGGTTGGTGATTCTAGGTGCAGGCCACAGGAAGACAGAGTGATGTAATTACGGAGCGCCACTTCCTGTTGATGTCACCTGCAAGTGGTGCATTTCAATATGACAGTCAGGCGGTGGGTTAGGGTGGGGGGTTGTCAGACTGTTGGGAGCAGAAGAGGGTGAGGTTGGAGGGGCGGTTCTACTGTGTCACTGCAGGTAGAGTGGACTCCACCAGACAGACAGACACGACACCCTCTAGAGCACACACACTTATGCACACACACACATACACACACACATGTGAACATAGATACACATACACAAAAGCATACACGCACATTCGTGCAGACCCACATTATACACTGAGTGTACAAAACATTAGGAACACCTTCCTAATATTGAGTTGCACCCCCTTTTGCCCTCAGAACAGCCTCAATTCATCAGGACATGGACTCTACAAGGTGGCGAAAGCGTTCCACAGAGATGCTGGCCCATGATGACTCCAATGCTTCCCACAGTTGTGTCAAGTTGACTGGATGTCCTTTGAGTGGTGGACCATTCTTGACATACAGGAAACTGTTGAGCGTGAAAAACCATAGCAGCGATGCAGATTCTTGACACAAACCGACGTGCCTGGCACCTACTACCCTGTTCAAAATCACTTAAATCACCCTCTGAATGGCTCACAAACCATGTCTCCGTTTCCTCAAGGCTTAACAATCCTTATTTAACCTCTACACTGGTTGACGTGGTATTTACTGTAACAGGTGACATTAATAAGGAATCTTAGCTTTCACCTGGTCAGTCTGTCATGGAAGAGCAGGTGTTCCTAATGTTTTGTACACTCAGTGTAGATATACAGTACATACATGAATAGACACACACACACACACACAAGACACACATCACTTTGTCATTGGAAGAGTCTCAGTCCTGATAATCATATTCATTCATATGTTGGAATACATTTACTTCCTCTCCTCTCCTCACAGTTGTGATGCATTGGGGGCAGGATCATGTGACTGGTAGTCACCCTTTAATGTCATCTGCTGCTGTCCTGTGGTTTTATTTTAAAAACAGAGATGAGTGTACGTGTGTTTTGTCCACAACTTCCTAGGATACCACATCATCGTCTGAGACAGGCAGATTGCTTCTGTAGCTCCCGTCGTGAGCTACCAAAAATGTGTTTCTTTACAGTACAGCAAATAGCAGTGACACAATTCAGAAGACAATTTCATTTCCAAAAACACTTTGAACCATTGAAAAACCTTTGTAGAAAAATCTATTAAAATATAAATCTTTGATAATAACAGTCAGTGACCAATCAGACTAGTCACAGTCAGTGACCAATCAGACTGAATATGAAACACTGAGCTCATGAGGAGATTATTATTCCATGTTGTCTGTCACTCCTCCTCAATAAAGCTTTATTTCCAATGGTCTGACTAAAGCCTTCCCAGTAATACTCTGTGTGATGATAATAATGTATGTATGTGTGTGTATGTGTTTGTTGTGTGTGTTAATGTGTATTTTAGTTAGGCACATCATCAAGCCTGCAGTCACTACTCGTCTATCCATAATCTCCAGAACTGGACTGATAATGGTGTTTTATTTTCTGTGTGTGCATGCGTTCATGTTTTTCTGTGTGTGTGTGTGTGTGTGTGTATGATATGCTGCTACTGTAGCTGTTGCCTCCAAGCCCATTATTCATTGTTTAGAATGCTGCATTCAAGATTACATCTCTAGCAGCTTAAAGTGTATTTTCCTATAAACAGCAATCTGCAGCTCATAAAAATGCATTATTTTACGGCATAAACAATTCCCTTCTCCTTCTGACTGTGTGTGTGTGTGTGCGTGTGTGTATCACGAGCACAAAGTGAACCATCAGTTTTCCATGGAAAACCAATTTCACTGGAGATTTCTCACCGACGTGCACCACCTATACTGGTTAGTTCTGAGTGATTAGTGTTTTTTGAGGTCGGTTCGGTTTCGGTTTGATTTATTACAAAAATAATCACGGTTTTCAATTTCGGTTTTGATTATTTGGGTTGAATGCTGGAACAACACAGAATAAAACAATTCATAAAGTCCCATGATGGTAGTGACTACCCATTACTGCTTATCACTTCTTAACCATCATTTATTCATATTACTTTACTTTAATTACGTATTTCAGTTGTTGTGTATATGTGTTTTTTTTAATTTAATTCCAAGTCTTCATCTCTATAGAGTTGCTGCCTATGCTGTCTGAAAGTAGTTATTTAATAAGGCAAACTTTTATGATTATGAATTTTCAGGTAGAGATACCTCTCAAAGCAACAGCTGCTCTCTATATCCCCTCACAATCATGCATTCTTCTGTCTCTTCCTTCTGTCTCTTCTGTGGCAGGCGTAAAAGAAACACAGACCTGACAAGTAGATGCTCAATGGATTATGGTCATTGTAGTTAATTACCATGTTTTATGCGCTAAACTATGTAGAATATTAGCCTGGTTGGAAACTACAACTTCCTACTACTACATTTTTCTCTAGAGAAACTGTGCAATGTGCACATTGAGCTTGCAGAAAAAAACCAAACTATATGGAATTCAAATAATTGAACCAACACAGCTCAATTAGTTGTTTAAAAACTGAAAAATAACCTACAATTCGGTTAATCGCTCGGGACAAATACTGGTAGAGGAAGGAGAGAGGGGAGACAGAAAGAGAAAGGGTGAGGGAGAAAGGAAGGAGAAACAAGGAGAGAGAGACCCTTTTGGCTGTGGCGTTTTAAATGGCACATACTGTTATTTAATCTCATCACTTCAATAACTAAAAACTGTTCAGCTGTTCACCCGCGCTCTCCCTCTCCCTCCATCTCCCTCTCTCTCTCCCTCTCCCTCTCCCTCCATCTCCCTCTCTCTCTCCCTCTCCCTCCATCTCCCTCTCTCTCTCCCTCTCCCTCCATCTCCCTCTCTCTCTCCCTCTCCCTCCATCTCCCTCTCTCTCTCCCTCTCCCTCCATCTCCCTCTCTCTCTCCCTCGTTCTCACTGGAACTTGACACATAACTTCTGTCACAGACATTTTATATGAGAAGCCTGAAAACACTCAGCTTTTACCCTCTACATATTTCGCTCAGAGACAAAAAAACCTGGAGAAATCTTGCTTTTGACCATAAAAAAAAGTATAGAATTATTTGCTGGGAACAAAGCATACTCTTGTGGCCCAGTTACTATGAGTCATTTCATAACATGTGATTTAACAAACAACGCCTGTCGTTAGCGCATAACATCTCTGGGTTACTGCTTCTTTGTTTTCCAGAGAGCTTCTCCATTACATTGAAATAGGAGTGGCGTGTGGTGTGCACGCTCATGGGAAAACATAACACACACACATGCACGCATTCACGCTTGCATGCACGCACGCGGACACACACACACACTGCGGTTATGCAGTGGAGAAAAGGCCATGTCTGAAGTAATGGGGTAAGAGAGACTGTGCTCCGGCCAAGTAGGGTAAAATAGTTTACTAATGACAAGAAAACCCTCTGACTGTCCTCCTTCTCTGGCAATAATGAAGCAGAGACGGTAACGCAAAATAAAATGTGCTCTGTGTTTGGTTTGAAGCTCACTAATGAAATCAAAGAAAGGAAGTTTTATAATGAATAGAAAATATATGACAATTGGAAAGAAATGAAGGATTGGTCTTCATTAAAATGGGAATTTTGGTTGTAAAATAAAGGTTGTTTTAAAGATTACTTTAGAGATATGTAATTTAGGTATAAATAGTCATATAACTAACCCTATTCATTCTGTTGATACTGTGTTTGCTGGCATTTTTCAAGAGAAATTGGTAAATAAGATTTAGTGCTATGTTTAATCCGTAGCGCTGAAGATCTGCGTTTAAATGGATATTTAAAGGCTATGTTCCCACTTTTGCGGAGACTGCATTCACCATAAATGCTGTATACTATATGTATGTCGGCCCAATCGGAAATTACCTTTCAATTTCAATCGCACTTTAACGCGCGGAACTTCCGCGATACGGATTTCATCGAACCCCTATTTACAGCAATACATATGGCTTAATAACTGTTATTGCCAGGCATTACACAGCCAATCCTATGTGTACTGTGCCTCTTCCCCTGTCTCCTCTCTCCTCTTATGCTGATATTCACAGTCTTGACTGCAACCAGCCTTGAACTGCACCAACAAACTACATGTTTTCTTTGTGTTTTCAAAAAACAGGAAATCAGCCTTTTGTCCACTGGAGATGGCATCAAACACAACACCTTGTTTCATCTGTCTTAAACAATCCCATCTTCCCTCCCTCGTTCATAAAGCCACACCCCATGTGGGCTGTGTTACTGCTCAGAACAGACTGGGAAACAACGCAAACCATCTGCCTGCGAAGTCCCAAAGGGCTGTGAAAACAGGCTGGTTTGTGAACACACCTCTGTTGTGTTGTGTTGCTGCTTACTGAGGCTGCTGTTTGATTTCTCTCAGGTCTCCCCGTCTCTATCTCCTTCCATCCTAGCCCCCTCTCTCTTACCTATTCTATTTTCTCAGTCTCTTCCCCTTCCTCTCTCCTCTTCTCCTCTGTGACATTCTTTAGATAGTTTGTTGACAGTGAAGCCAGGGGTGGATATTAGAAATGCCAGGAGTGTCTTTCTCTCACAGTGTAATAATACTGCAGGTGAAGAAATATTTTTCGCATCATTTTTTTTCTTCATCCGTCCATATATATTCATTCTTCAGATGTGTTTTGAATAAGCAAACATGCTTGAATAAGCAAGAGAGAGATTAAATAAAGAGAGTGAGATAAAACTAAATGTGATTGCTGTGAGTAGTGCTGTTTGTTGTTTGTCCTTTCAAAAAACAGAGAAAAATTCCAATCAACACTGTCAAATAGCAATTAAGTGTTTTTTTGTGTGTTTGGATTCTGTTGATATCTCGTGGTGCACTTTACCTTTCATTCAATGTAATGTTCAGTGGACCAGTTATTTAACAAGGATTTTATAACCGTCTGCATTCAGTGTGTCAGTGAAAAATGCACTTACATTTGGAGAACAACTTAATATACTGTTTTTATGTCCTGCCAACAGCAGAAACCTACAGTATCTTCAAAAAGCATTCATACCTTTGGACTTATTCCACATTTTGTTGTGTTACAGCCTGAATTAAAAAATGTAGCATTTTTTTCTCTCACCCATCTACAGTATAACCCCATAATGACAAAGTGAAAACGTGTTTTTAGAAATTTTGGAAAATGCATTAAATGAAATACAGTAACATTTAATTTACATAAGTATACACACACCTGAGTCAATACTTTGTAGAAGCAATTACAGCTGTAATTCTTTCTGGGTAATTCTTCAAGATTTTTCCACACCTGGATTGTGCAACATTTGCCCATTATTCTTTTCAAACTTCTTCAAGCTCTGTAAAATTGGTTGTTGATCATTGCTAGACAACAATTTTTAGGTATTGCCATAGATTTTCAAGTAGGTTTAAAGGTAAATAAAAAAAAATTCAACTTCATATTCATAATCTCCAGCACCACCCCCAACGTCAACATTATGTGAAAATTGTGCGTTTTTTGTGTTTTTCTAGTAAAAACAAAAGAGGAAGATAAGTGTTTCCAATGACATCTCAAATTCACAGCAGATAGAAGTGGGGAGAAAAATAGACTTCTTGTATTTTACAATCCACAAAAATAAAGAAAACAAGTTGGAGTCTACTGTCTTCTACATGCAGACAGTAAACACCCGGTACACGTTAAGCAGAACATATGGGTGGGTCAATTCCTAAGACTCTGACCTGACTATAGTACATACATAGATTTCGAGTGCAAAGATAATGATATGCGCACCAGGTTCCTGCATCACGAGTATGTCAAGGGTGTCATTCAACAGGCCTATAACCGTGCTAAATTAAAAGCCTACTCAGTGGCACTAATAGAAACCAGGACGAAGTACAGCCCGTGTGCCGGTCGCGTCAAATCCTTTGTATTGAAACACTGGAACATTCTCAAAAGTGATCAAAATCTACGAGTTCACAACATTGCCAACCTCTCATTTGTGCACATAATCTAGACGAATCCGTTGCGCACAGCATTCAGATACCCCAAGAAGCATGACATTTGGCTCCCAGGACTGCCCAATGGCAATTGCAAGTGTTGCCACTGTGTACATTGTGACAACATGACCAATACTACAGTGTTTTACCACCCGAGAACAAGTCAAGAATACAAAATCCAAAGCTGCATTAATTGTAGCACCACAAATGTCATATACATGCTGAAATATTGGTCAAACTCAACAAGCATTGAAACTTTGCATTGCAGAACATAAGGCTGCTATTTGTAATAAAAACACAGATTAGTCTATTGCACGCCACTGCATCGAAGCCAACCATGGCTCACCTTCCTCCCTGCGTTTTGAACACGTCCAAATTTCACCAAGAGGAAGTGACATTGTACGTAAACTGAAACAAAGCGAAGCATTCTGGCAGTACT
The DNA here is from genome assembly GCA_030435695.1 of Brachymystax lenok tsinlingensis. NCBI lineage: Eukaryota > Metazoa > Chordata > Actinopteri > Salmoniformes > Salmonidae > Brachymystax > Brachymystax lenok. The sequence goes on from CM059782.1 coordinate 17,076,773, forward strand.
CCTTAGACATTGTTGATCCAAAGGGCCTAAACGATGATTTTTCACTGTCCTCGTTTCTATAATGGTGTTGCCTTGATTTTTGGGGTCTCTGTGTTTCTGGATACAAACACCCAACTATTACCTATGTATATTTTGACATGGCCTATTGATTAACGAGACACACTATTTTTATATTGTTGTGTCTCAATGGGCCACTAGGATATAAATAGGAGCTAAGTGCAATGGTCAGGTCACTCTGAGGAAGACGTCAGCTTGACAGCGAAACGTTAGTCACCTGTCCGCATCCTGTACAATGGATTAGAGTGAGAAATAAGAAATCAATTCTACTTTTTTTTGTTGTTGAGTGCTCCAACTCCTTTCTACCTTGAATTAGTCTTTTTGGAAGTTTTTTTTGGTAAGCCCTTCTCATTTGTCATTGTTGTTGAGCCCCCCTCCTTTCCTTTGTTTGCTAAAGCGCAAAGGCACACCCAAACTCTGATATCATTAACCAATTAGTAGATACTTAGTAGGCAATTAGTAGGCTATGCCAACTCATAATTGGTTAAAATCACAAGATGCACACCGATTATGTCATTGGAAACACTTATCTTCCTCTATCTTTTTTTACTACAAAACACAAAAACGCAATTTCCCTTTAAGTCAAAACTAACTCAGCCACTCAGTCTTCTTGGTATGCAACTGCAGTGTAGATTTGGCCTTGTGTTTTAGGTTATTGACCTGTTGAAAGGTGAGTGGATTTGCCCAAAAGATAACACTGTATTCAGGACAAAAAATGTATTACTTTGCCACATTTTTGCAGTATTACTTTAGTGCTGTGTTGCAAACAGGATGCATGTTTTGCAGTGGTGTGAAGTACTTAAGAAAGATAACTTATCAAGATAACATCCCTGGTCATCCCTACTGACTCTGATCTGGAGGACTCACTAAACAGAGAACATCCCTGGTCATCCCTACTGCCTCTGATCTGGAGGACTCACTAAACAGAGAACATCCCTGGTCATCCCTACTGCCTCTGATCTGGAGGACTCACTAAACAGAGAACATCCCTGGTCATCCCTACTGCCTCTGATCTGGTGAACTCACTAAACAGAGAACATCCCTGGTCTTCCCTACTGCCTCTGATCTGGTGGACTCACTAAAAACAAATGCTTTGTTTGTAAATATGTCTGTGTCGGAGCGTGCCCCTGGCTCTTCGTAAAAATAAAACAATTTAGAAAATGATGTTGTCTGGTTTGCTTAATAAGGAATTTGAAATAATTTATACTTTCACTTTTGATACTTAGAGTACCAGTCAAAAGTTTGGACACACCTACTCATTCACACCTACTCATTCAATTCTTTATTTGTACTATTTTCTACATTGTATGATAATAGTAAAGACATAAAAACTATGACATAACACATATGGAATCATGTAGTAACAAAAAAAGTGTTAAACAAAGCAAAATATATTTTACATTTAAGATTCTTCAAAGTAGCCACCCTTTGCCTTGATGACAGCTTTGCACACTCTTGGCATTCTCTCAACCAGCGTCATGAGGAATACTTTCCCAACAGTCTTAAATTAGTTCCCAAATATGCTAGGCACTTGTTGGCTGCTTTTCCTTCACTCTGCAGTCCAACTCATCCCAAACCATCTCAATTGGGTTGAGGTCGGGTGATTGTGGAGGCCAGGTCATCTGATGCCCTTCATCACTCTCCTCCTTGGTCAAATAGCCCTTACACATCCTGGAGGTCTGTTTTGGGTCATTGTCCTGTTAAAAACAAATGATAGTCCCATTAAGCGCAAACCAGATGGGATGGTGTATCGCTGCAGAATGCTGTGTTAGCCATGCTGGTTAAGTGTGCCTTGAATTCTAAATATATCATAGACAGTGTCACCAGCAAACACACCTCCTCCTCCATGCTTCACAGTGGGAACCACACATGCGGAGATAATCCGTTCACCTAATTTGTGTCTCACAAAGACACAGTGGTTGGAACCAAAAATCTCAACTTTGGACAGGACAGATTACCAAAGGACAGATTACCACCGGTCTAATGTCCATTGCTCGTGTTTCTTGACCCAAGCAAGTCTCTTCTTATTATTGGTGTCCTTCAGTAGTGGTTTCTTTGCAGCAATTCGACCATGAAGGCTTGATTCACAAAGTATACTCTCAAAAGATGATGTTGAGATGTGTCTGTTACTTGAACAGTGTGTAGCATTATTTGGGCTGCAATCTGAATTGCAGTTAACTCTAATGAACAGCAGAGGTAACTTTGTAGTGCTGTAGTGTTGTAGATGATTCTCAGCTGTGCTGTAGAGTTGTAGATGATTCTCAGCTGTGCTGTAGAGTTGTAGATGATTCTCAGCTGTGCTGTAGTGTTGTAGATGATTCTCAGCTGTGCTGAAGAGTTGTAGATGATTCTCAGCTGTTCTGTAGAGTGGTAGATGATTCTCAGCTGTGCTGTAGTGTAGTAGATGATTCTCAGCTGTGCTGTAGAGTTGTAGATGATTCTCAGCTGTGCTGTAGTGTTGTAGATGATTCTCAGCTGTGCTGTAGTGTTGTAGATGATTCTCAGCTGTGCTATAGTGTTGTAGACGATTCTCAGCTGTGCTGTAGTGTGGTAGATGATTCTCAGCTGTGCTGTAGTGTAGTAGATGATTCTCAGCTGTGCTGTAGAGTTGTAGATGATTCTCAGCTGTAGTGTAGTGTAGTAGATGATTCTCAGCTGTGCTGTAGTGTAGTAGATGATTCTCAGCTGTGCTGTAGAGTAGTAGATGATTCTCAGCTGTGCTGTAGTGTAGTAGATGATTCTCAGCTGTGCTGTAGTGTAGTAGATGATTCTCAGCTGTGCTGTAGTGTAGTAGATGATTCTCAGCTGTGCTGTAGTGTAGTAGATGATTCTCAGCTGTGCTGTAGTGTAGTAGATGATTCTCAGCTGTAGTGTAGTGTAGTAGATGATTCTCAGCTGTGCTGTAGTGTAGTAGATGATTCTCAGCTGTGCTGTAGTGTAGTAGATGATTCTCAGCTGTGCTGTAGTGTTGTAGATGATTCTCAGCTGTGCTGAAGAGTTGTAGATGATTCTCAGCTGTTCTGTAGAGTGGTAGATGATTCTCAGCTGTGCTGTAGTGTAGTAGATGATTCTCAGCTGTGCTGTAGTGTGGTAGATGATTCTCAGCTGTGCTGTAGTGTAGTAGATGATTCTCAGCTGTGCTGTAGAGTTGTAGATGATTCTCAGCTGTAGTGTAGTGTAGTAGATGATTCTCAGCTGTGCTGTAGTGTAGTAGATGATTCTCAGCTGTGCTGTAGAGTGGTAGATGATTCTCAGCTGTGCTGTAGTGTAGTAGATGATTCTCAGCTGTGCTGTAGAGTTGTAGATGATTCTCAGCTGTAGTGTAGTGTAGTAGATGATTCTCAGCTGTGCTGTAGTGTAGTAGATGATTCTCAGCTGTGCTGTAGTGTAGTAGATGATTCTCAGCTGTGCTGTAGTGTAGTAGATGATTCTCAGCTGTGCTGTAGTGTAGTAGATTATTCTCAGCTGTGCTGTAGTGTAGTAGATGATTCTCAGCTGTGCTGTAGTGTAGTAGATTATTCTCAGCTGTGCTGTAGTGTAGTAGATGATTCTCAGCTGTGCTGTAGAGTTGTAGATGATTCTCAGCTGTAGTGTAGTGTAGTAGATGATTCTCAGCTGTGCTGTAGTGTAGTAGATGATTCTCAGCTGTGCTGTAGTGTAGTAGATGATTCTCAGCTGTGCTGTAGTGTAGTAGATGATTCTCAGCTGTGCTGTAGTGTAGTAGATTATTCTCAGCTGTGCTGTAGTGTGGTAGATGATTCTCAGCTGTGCTGTAGTGTAGTAGATTATTCTCAGCTGTGCTGTAGTGTGGTAGATGATTCTCAGCTGTGCTGTAGTGTTGTAGATGATTCTCAGCTGTGCTCTAGTGTTGTAGATGATTCTCAGCTGTGCTATAGTGTTGTAGATGATTCTCAGCTGTGCTGTAGAGTTGTAGATGATTATCAGCTGTGCTATAGTGTTGTAGATGATTCTCAGCTGTGCTGTAGAGTTGTAGATGATTATCAGCTGTGCTATAGTGTTGTAGATGATTATCAGCTGTGCTCTAGTGTTGTAGATGATTCTCAGCTGTGCTGTAGTGAAGTAGATGATTCTCAGCTGTGCTGTAGTGTTGTAGATGATTCTCAGCTGTGCTGTAGTGTTGTAGACGATTCTCAGCTGTGCTGTAGTGTGGTAGATGATTCTCAGCTGTGCTGTAGTGTAGTAGATTATTCTCAGCTGTGCTGTAGTGTTGTAGATGATTCTCAGCTGTAGTGTAGTGTAGTAGATGATTCTCAGCTGTGCTGTAGTGTTGTAGATGATTCTCAGCTGTTCTGTAGAGTGGTAGATGATTCTCAGCTGTGCTGTAGTGTTGTAGATGATTCTCAGCTGTGCTGTAGAGTTGTAGATGATTCTCAGCTGTAGTGTAGTGTAGTAGATGATTCTCAGCTGTGCTGTAGTGTAGTAGATGATTCTCAGCTGTGCTGTGGTGTAGTATATGATTCGCAGCTGTGCTGTAGTGTTGTAGATGATTCTCAGCTGTGCTGTAGTGTAGTAGATTATTCTCAGCTGTGCTGTAGTGTAGTAGATGATTCTCAGCTGTGCTATAGTGTTGTAGATGATTCTCAGCTGTGCTGTAGTGTGGTAGATGATTCTCAGCTGTGCTGTAGTGTAGTAGATGATTCTCAGCTGTGCTGTAGTGTAGTAGATGATTCTCAGCTGTTCTGTAGAGTGGTAGATGATTCTCAGCTGTTCTGTAGAGTGGTAGATGATTCTCAGCTGTGCTGTAGAGTTGTAGATGATTCTCAGCTGTAGTGTAGTGTAGTAGATGATTCTCAGCTGTGCTGTAGTGTAGTAGATGATTCTCAGCTGTGCTGTAGTGTAGTAGATTATTCTCAGCTGTGCTGTAGTGTAGTAGATGATTCTCAGCTGTGCTGTTGTGTTGTAGATGATTCTCAGCTGTGCTGTAGTGTTGTAGATGATTCTCAGCTGTTCTGTAGTGCAGTAGATGATTCTCAGCTGTGCTGTAGTGTAGTAGATGATTCTCAACTGTGCTGTAGTGTAGTAGATGATTCTCAGCTGTGCTGTAGTGTAGTATATGATTATCAGCTGTGCTGCAGTGTTGTAGATGATTCTCAGCTGTGCTGTAGTGTAGTAGATGATTCTCAGCTGTGCTGTAGTGTTGTAGATGATTCTCAGCTGTGCTGTAGTGTAGTAGATGATTCTCAGCTGTGATGTAGTGTAGTAGATGATTCTCAGCTGTTCTGTAGTGTAGTAGATGATTCTCAGCTGTGCTGTAGTGTAGTAGATGATTCGCATCAGTGCTGTAGTGTAGTAGATGATTCTCAGCTGTGCTGTAGTGTTGTAGATGATTCTCAGCCGTGCTGTAGTGTAGTAGATGATTCTCGGCTGTGCTGTAGTGTTGAAGATGATTCTCAGCTTTGCTGTAGTGTAGTAGATGATTCTCAGCTGTTCTGTAGTGTTGTAGATTATTCTCAGCTGTGCTGTAGTGTAGTAGATGATTCTTAGCTGTGCTGTAGTTTAGTAGATGATTCTCAGCTGTGCTGTAGTGTAGTAGATGATTCTCAGCTGTGCTGTAGTGTTGTAGATGATTCTCAGCTGTTCTGTAGTGTAGTAGATGATTCTCAGCTGTGCTGGAGTGTAGTAGATGATTCTCAACTGTGCTGTAGTGTAGTAGATGACTACAGCTGTGCTGTAGTGTAGTAGATGATTCTCAGCTGTAGTGTTAGATGATTCTCAGCTGTGCTGTAGTGTAGTAGATGATTATCAGCTGTGCTGTAGTGTAGTAGATGATTCTCAGCTGTGCTGTAGTGTTGTAGATTATTATCAGCTGTGCTGTAGAGTAGTAGATGATTATCAGCTGTGCTGTAGTGTAGTAGATGATTCGCAGCTGAGCTGTATTGTAGTAGATGATTCTCAGCTGTAGTGTAGTAGATGATTCTCAGCTGTGGTGTTGTGTAGTAGATGATTCTCAGCTGTGCTCTAGTGTTGTAGATGATTCTCAGCTGTGCTGTAGTGTTGTAGATGATTCTCAGCTGTGCTGTAGTGTTGTAGATGATTCTCAGCTGTAGTGTTGTAGATGATTCTCAGCTGTGCTGTAGTGTTGTAGATGATTCTCAGCTGTGCTGTAGTGTAGTAGAATGATTCTCAGCTGTGCTGTAGTGTAGTAGATGATTCTCAGCTGTGCTGTAGTGTTGTAGATGATTCTCAGCTGTGCTGTAGTGTAGTAGATGATTCGCAGCTGTGCTGTAGTGTTGTAGATGATTCTCAGCTGTGCTGTAGTGTAGTAGATTATTCTCAGCTGTGCTGTAGTGTAGTAGATGATTCTCAGCTGTGCTGTAGAGTTGTAGATGATTCTCAGCTGTGCTGTAGTGTTGTAGATGATTCTCAGCTGTGCTGTAGTGTAGTAGATGATTCTCAGCTGTGCTATAGTGTTGTAGATGATTCTCAGCTGTGCTGTAGTGTGGTAGATGATTCTCAGCTGTGCTGTAGTGTAGTAGATGATTCTCAGCTGTGCTGTAGTGTAGTAGATGATTCTCAGCTGTTCTGTAGAGTGGTAGATGATTCTCAGCTGTTCTGTAGAGTGGTAGATGATTCTCAGCTGTGCTGTAGAGTTGTAGATGATTCTCAGCTGTAGTGTAGTGTAGTAGATGATTCTCAGCTGTGCTGTAGTGTAGTAGATGATTCTCAGCTGTGCTGTAGTGTAGTAGATGATTCTCAGCTGTGCTGTAGTGTAGTAGATGATTCTCAGCTGTGCTGTTGTGTTGTAGATGATTCTCAGCTGTGCTGTAGTGTTGTAGATGATTCTCAGCTGTTCTGTAGTGCAGTAGATGATTCTCAGCTGTGCTGTAGTGTAGTAGATGATTCTCAACTGTGCTGTAGTGTAGTAGATGATTCTCAGCTGTGCTGTAGTGTAGTATATGATTATCAGCTGTGCTGCAGTGTTGTAGATGATTCTCAGCTGTGCTGTAGTGTAGAAGATGATTCTCAGCTGTGCTGTAGTGTTGTAGATGATTCTCAGCTGTGCTGTAGTGTAGTAGATGATTCTCAGCTGTGATGTAGTGTAGTAGATGATTCTCAGCTGTTCTGTAGTGTAGTAGATGATTCTCAGCTGTGCTGTAGTGTAGTAGATGATTTGCATCAGTGCTGTAGTGTAGTAGATGATTCTCAGCCGTGCTGTAGTGTAGTAGATGATTCTCGGCTGTGCTGTAGTGTTGAAGATGATTCTCAGCTTTGCTGTAGTGTAGTAGATGATTCTCAGCTGTGCTGTAGTGTAGTAGATGATTCGCATCAGTGCTGTAGTGTAGTAGATGATTCTCAGCTGTGCTGTAGTGTTGTAGATGATTCTCAGCCGTGCTGTAGTGTAGTAGATGATTCTCGGCTGTGCTGTAGTGTTGAAGATGATTCTCAGCTTTGCTGTAGTGTAGTAGATGATTCTCAGCTGTTCTGTAGTGTTGTAGATTATTCTCAGCTGTGCTGTAGTGTAGTAGATGATTCTTAGCTGTGCTGTAGTTTAGTAGATGATTCTCAGCTGTGCTGTAGTGTAGTAGATGATTCTCAGCTGTGCTGTAGTGTTGTAGATGATTCTCAGCTGTTCTGTAGTGTAGTAGATGATTCTCAGCTGTGCTGGAGTGTAGTAGATGATTCTCAACTGTGCTGTAGTGTAGTAGATGACTCGCAGCTGTGCTGTAGTGTAGTAGATGATTCTCAGCTGTAGTGTTAGATGATTCTCAGCTGTGCTGTAGTGTAGTAGATGATTATCAGCTGTGCTGTAGTGTAGTAGATGATTCTCAGCTGTGCTGTAGTGTTGTAGATTATTATCAGCTGTGCTGTAGAGTAGTAGATGATTATCAGCTGTGCTGTAGTGTAGTAGATGATTCGCAGCTGAGCTGTATTGTAGTAGATGATTCTCAGCTGTAGTGTAGTAGATGATTCTCAGCTGTGGTGTTGTGTAGTAGATGATTCTCAGCTGTGCTCTAGTGTTGTAGATGATTCTCAGCTGTGCTGTAGTGTTGTAGATGATTCTCAGCTGTGCTGTAGTGTTGTAGATGATTCTCAGCTGTAGTGTTGTAGATGATTCTCAGCTGTGCTGTAGTGTTGTAGATGATTCTCAGCTGTGCTGTAGTGTAGTAGATGATTCTCAGCTGTGCTGTAGTGTAGTAGATGATTCTCAGCTGTGCTGTAGTGTTGTAGATGATTCTCAGCTGTGCTGTAGTGTAGTAGATGATTCGCAGCTGTGCTGTAGTGTTGTAGATGATTCTCAGCTGTGCTGTAGTGTAGTAGATTATTCTCAGCTGTGCTGTAGTGTAGTAGATGATTCTCAGCTGTGCTGTAGAGTTGTAGATGATTCTCAGCTGTGCTGTAGTGTTGTAGATGATTCTCAGCTGTGCTGTAGTGTAGTAGATTATTCTCAGCTGTGCTATAGTGTTGTAGATGATTCTCAGCTGTGCTGTAGTGTGGTAGATGATTCTCAGCTGTGCTGTAGTGTAGTAGATGATTCTCAGCTGTGCTGTAGTGTAGTAGATGATTCTCAGCTGTTCTGTAGAGTGGTAGATGATTCTCAGCTGTTCTGTAGAGTGGTAGATGATTCTCAGCTGTGCTGTAGAGTTGTAGATGATTCTCAGCTGTAGTGTAGTGTAGTAGATGATTCTCAGCTGTGCTGTAGTGTAGTAGATGATTCTCAGCTGTGCTGTAGTGTAGTAGATGATTCTCAGCTGTGCTGTAGTGTAGTAGATGATTCTCAGCTGTGCTGTTGTGTTGTAGATGATTCTCAGCTGTGCTGTAGTGTTGTAGATGATTCTCAGCTGTTCTGTAGTGCAGTAGATGATTCTCAGCTGTGCTGTAGTGTAGTAGATGATTCTCAACTGTGCTGTAGTGTAGTAGATGATTCTCAGCTGTGCTGTAGTGTAGTATATGATTATCAGCTGTGCTGCAGTGTTGTAGATGATTCTCAGCTGTGCTGTAGTGTAGAAGATGATTCTCAGCTGTGCTGTAGTGTTGTAGATGATTCTCAGCTGTGCTGTAGTGTAGTAGATGATTCTCAGCTGTGATGTAGTGTAGTAGATGATTCTCAGCTGTTCTGTAGTGTAGTAGATGATTCTCAGCTGTGCTGTAGTGTAGTAGATGATTTGCATCAGTGCTGTAGTGTAGTAGATGATTCTCAGCCGTGCTGTAGTGTAGTAGATGATTCTCGGCTGTGCTGTAGTGTTGAAGATGATTCTCAGCTTTGCTGTAGTGTAGTAGATGATTCTCAGCTGTTCTGTAGTGTTGTAGATTATTCTCAGCTGTGCTGTAGTGTAGTAGATGATTCTTAGCTGTGCTGTAGTTTAGTAGATGATTCTCAGCTGTGCTGTAGTGTAGTAGATGATTCTCAGCTGTGCTGTAGTGTTGTAGATGATTCTCAGCTGTTCTGTAGTGTAGTAGATGATTCTCAGCTGTGCTGGAGTGTAGTAGATGATTCTCAACTGTGCTGTAGTGTAGTAGATGACTCGCAGCTGTGCTGTAGTGTAGTAGATGATTCTCAGCTGTAGTGTTAGATGATTCTCAGCTGTGCTGTAGTGTAGTAGATGATTATCAGCTGTGCTGTAGTGTAGTAGATGATTCTCAGCTGTGCTGTAGTGTTGTAGATTATTATCAGCTGTGCTGTAGAGTAGTAGATGATTATCAGCTGTGCTGTAGTGTAGTAGATGATTCGCAGCTGAGCTGTATTGTAGTAGATGATTCTCAGCTGTAGTGTAGTAGATGATTCTCAGCTGTGCTGTAGTGTTGTAGATGATTCTCAGCTGTGCTGTAGTGTTGTAGATGATTCTCAGCTGTGCTGTAGTGTAGTAGATGATTCTCAGCTGTGCTGTAGTGTAGTAGATGATTCTCAGCTGTGGTGTTGTGTAGTAGATGATTCTCAGCTGTGCTCTAGTGTTGTAGATGATTCTCAGCTGTGCTGTAGTGTTGTAGATGATTCTCAGCTGTGCTGTAGTGTTGTAGATGATTCTCAGCTGTAGTGTTGTAGATGATTCTCAGCTGTGCTGTAGTGTTGTAGATGATTCTCAGCTGTGCTGTAGTGTAGTAGATGATTCTCAGCTGTGCTGTAGTGTAGTAGATGATTCTCAGCTGTGCTGTAGTGTTGTAGATGATTCTCAGCTGTGCTGTAGTGTAGTAGATGATTCGCAGCTGTGCTGTAGTGTTGTAGATGATTCTCAGCTGTGCTGTAGTGTAGTAGATTATTCTCAGCTGTGCTGTAGTGTAGTAGATGATTCTCAGCTGTGCTGTAGAGTTGTAGATGATTCTCAGCTGTGCTGTAGTGTTGTAGATGATTCTCAGCTGTGCTGTAGTGTAGTAGATGATTCTCAGCTGTGCTATAGTGTTGTAGATGATTCTCAGCTGTGCTGTAGTGTGGTAGATGATTCTCAGCTGTGCTGTAGTGTAGTAGATGATTCTCAGCTGTGCTGTAGTGTAGTAGATGATTCTCAGCTGTTCTGTAGAGTGGTAGATGATTCTCAGCTGTTCTGTAGAGTGGTAGATGATTCTCAGCTGTGCTGTAGAGTTGTAGATGATTCTCAGCTGTAGTGTAGTGTAGTAGATGATTCTCAGCTGTGCTGTAGTGTAGTAGATGATTCTCAGCTGTGCTGTAGTGTAGTAGATGATTCTCAGCTGTGCTGTAGTGTAGTAGATGATTCTCAGCTGTGCTGTTGTGTTGTAGATGATTCTCAGCTGTGCTGTAGTGTTGTAGATGATTCTCAGCTGTTCTGTAGTGCAGTAGATGATTCTCAGCTGTGCTGTAGTGTAGTAGATGATTCTCAACTGTGCTGTAGTGTAGTAGATGATTCTCAGCTGTGCTGTAGTGTAGTATATGATTATCAGCTGTGCTGCAGTGTTGTAGATGATTCTCAGCTGTGCTGTAGTGTAGAAGATGATTCTCAGCTGTGCTGTAGTGTTGTAGATGATTCTCAGCTGTGATGTAGTGTAGTAGATGATTCTCAGCTGTGATGTAGTGTAGTAGATGATTCTCAGCTGTTCTGTAGTGTAGTAGATGATTCTCAGCTGTGCTGTAGTGTAGTAGATGATTTGCATCAGTGCTGTAGTGTAGTAGATGATTCTCAGCCGTGCTGTAGTGTAGTAGATGATTCTCGGCTGTGCTGTAGTGTTGAAGATGATTCTCAGCTTTGCTGTAGTGTAGTAGATGATTCTCAGCTGTTCTGTAGTGTTGTAGATTATTCTCAGCTGTGCTGTAGTGTAGTAGATGATTCTTAGCTGTGCTGTAGTTTAGTAGATGATTCTCAGCTGTGCTGTAGTGTAGTAGATGATTCTCAGCTGTGCTGTAGTGTTGTAGATGATTCTCAGCTGTTCTGTAGTGTAGTAGATGATTCTCAGCTGTGCTGGAGTGTAGTAGATGATTCTCAACTGTGCTGTAGTGTAGTAGATGACTCGCAGCTGTGCTGTAGTGTAGTAGATGATTCTCAGCTGTAGTGTTAGATGATTCTCAGCTGTGCTGTAGTGTAGTAGATGATTATCAGCTGTGCTGTAGTGTAGTAGATGATTCTCAGCTGTGCTGTAGTGTTGTAGATTATTATCAGCTGTGCTGTAGAGTAGTAGATGATTATCAGCTGTGCTGTAGTGTAGTAGATGATTCGCAGCTGAGCTGTATTGTAGTAGATGATTCTCAGCTGTAGTGTAGTAGATGATTCTCAGCTGTGCTGTAGTGTTGTAGATGATTCTCAGCTGTGCTGTAGTGTTGTAGATGATTCTCAGCTGTGTTGTAGTGTAGTAGATGATTCTCAGCTGTGGTGTTGTGTAGTAGATGATTCTCAGCTGTGCTCTAGTGTTGTAGATGATTCTCAGCTGTGCTGTAGTGTTATAGATGATTCTCAGCTGTGCTGTAGTGTTGTAGATGATTCTCAGCTGTAGTGTTGTAGATGATTCTCAGCTGTGCTGTAGTGTTGTAGATGATTCTCAGCTGTGCTGTAGTGTAGTAGATGATTCTCAGCTGTGCTGTAGTGTAGTAGATGATTCTCAGCTGTGCTGTAGTGTTGTAGATGATTCTCAGCTGTGCTGTAGTGTAGTAGATGATTCTCAGCTGTGCTGTAGTGTAGTAGATGATTCTCAGCTGTGCTGGAGTGTAGTAGATGATTCTCAACTGTGCTGTAGTGTAGTAGATGACTCGCAGCTGTGCTGCAGTGTAGTAGATGATTCGCAGCTGTAGTGTTAGATGATTCTCAGCTGTGCTGTAGTGTAGTAGATGATTATCAGCTGTGCTGTAGTGTAGTAGATGATTCTCAGCTGTGCTGTAGTGTAGTAGATTATTCGCAGCTGAGCTGTAGTGTAGTAGATGATTCTCAGCTGTAGTGTAGTAGATGATTCTCAGCTGTGCTGTAGTGTTGTAGATGATTCTCAGCTGTGCTGTAGTGTAGTAGATGATTCTCAGCTGTGCTCTAGTGTTGTAGATGATTCTCAGGTGTGCTGTAGTTTTGTAGATGATTCTCAGCTGTGCTGTAGTGTTGTAGATGATTCTCAGCTGTGCTGTAGTGTTGTAGATGATTCTCAGCTGTGCTGTAGTGTTGTAGATGATTCTCAGCTGTTCTGTAGAGTGGTAGATGATTCTCAGCTGTGCTATAGTGTTGTAGATGATTCTCAGCTGTGCTGTAGTGTTGTAGATGATTCTCAGCTGTGCTGCCGTTTGGTAGATGACACACAGGTGTGTATGTAAGACTTTAGTTGTGTTTATTAGGATCCCCATTAGCTGTTGCACACGCAGCAGCTACTCTTCCTGGGGTCCACAACAGAGGTGTACTCAGAAAAACACTGTAAATCAACAGCCAGGTATTACAACTGATCTTCCTTGATTGGCTGGAAAGGTTTAGTACAACATAGCGAATAAGACAGCTAAAGGGAGAGAGCGAATTGCAAAAAGACTCTTCATCTTGCCTAGCCATCTTGTCTCAAGTGGACCACAATGGAAATAAGTCCCAGACTTTATTGTGTATTATAATCCATGATTTACAATGGAAATAAGTCCTAGACTTTATTGTGTGTTATTCTCTATGATTTAACAATGGAAATAAGTCCTAGACTTTATTGTGTGTTATCCACCATGATTTAACAATGGAAATAAGTCCCAGACTTTATTGTGTGTTATAATCCATGATTTAACAATGGAAATAAGTCCCAGACATTATTGTGTGTTATCCTCCATGATTTAACAATGGAAAAAGTCCCATACTTTATTGTGCGTTATCCTCCATGATTTAACAATGGAAATAAGTCATAGACTTTATTGTGTGTTATCTTCCATGATTTAACAACGGAAATAAGTCCCAGACTTTATTGTGTGTTATCCTCCATGATTTAACAAGTAAATGTTAAAATACTAAAAATCCAAATCAGAACATTTAAAAAGTTTCACACAAAAAAGAGAATAAAAAACTGAGACGTTTTGCATTTAAACTTTGAACGGAAAAACAAAACACCTGTACTATAATAAAACGAAAAAGGAAATGTTACTGGATTTCATCGTTTGAAACAATAACTAAGCATGATTTGATTTTAACCTGTCAAACAGTTGCATTACATGCTACTTGTTCATCTCAGAATAGGAAATACCAAAAGCAATACAGTTTTGCATTTCTTCATATTAATAAATTTGTACCATGCACAGCCAACTACGAATATGTACAACAGCTACAGGAAATAAGTCCCAGACTTTATTGTGTGTTATCCTCCATGATTTAACAACGGAAATAAGTCCCAGACTTTATTGTGTGTTATCCTCCATGATTTTACTCATGTGCATGTATGGCTTTTTCAAGTTTTGTGTGCTTGGTTTTTAAATGGTTGAATGAATAAACTAAAGTAAAAATGCAATAGTGCTATGAATGACTATGTTGGTACAGGAATGCTAAGTCAGAAATAGCTTTTCAGGACTGGAGTTGACTACCGCTGACCTGCAATGTTCTTTTAAAGGTTATATGGTTAAAAGGAAGGACCTTTTGCTTGGTTTTTCCTTTTAGTTCTGAGCTTGGAAGGGTTGATGCCACAACTGGTGACAGACGGAAACTTGAGACCGATCACATCCTGCCAGTGTAACATGTGTGTGTGCCTGTGTGCGTGCGCGCATCAACGCTGTGCAAGTCTCAGAGTCTCGTAGAGGGATGCGTTCACAAGTCATTAAATGGACTTAATGAAATTTCACGAGGCCAAAGGCAGGACTAGGATCTTTTCACTCTGACCGAATCAGTGTCACCTCTCTCGCTTTGTTCCATACATCAGTGTGTGTTTGTTCGCCGCTCAGTGCTACACTCTCTACATCGAAATGGCTCAAAAACAGCTTTTCTTGCTCATTGGTTGACCTCTCGCCCTTGATGAATGTGTTCCCCTTGCAGTGTGTGAGTTCACTGCTGAATGGCCTGTTTTTGTCATTCTGTTCAACAGCGTATAGCTGGGCTTTGAGGTAGGGGTCCCCACACATTATAGGATTCAAGTGCATTTGACCTTTGCAGAGAACAATGGCGAAAGGTATTTCATTGTTATGGCCTCTTTGATGCTGTGAGAAGTGTGTGTTTATGTGAGCCCCTCCTGTGTTTTCAGTTGTTTTCTGGTATCTCAGAAGCATGACGGATGCTCTTCTAGGGCATTCCGTCTTGGATGGATGTTCTGTGTGTGTGTGTTCTCTTCTGCCTCATAGCTTCTCCATCAGACAGACAGTAAAATAATACACAGCTGACATTACAGTCTGTGATCATCCCTTTTCAACCAAAAATACCTAACCCTGTTGGGGTAACACTATAATACAATTCATTAGAACATATTTATCAATGTTAAACGAAGACAACATAGCATTGCCGATGCACACATCCATTAGTATGTCATACATGTCAATATGTATCGACAAATTAATCATCGTTGTTGTTCTCCCTCGTCGTTCAGAAAGCCCAATACTGGTGCTGATGATCTGGGAATGAAAGTGATGGGAATTTCAGCCCTCTGAATTACCATGTGTACTGATTCCTGTAGTGTGTGTGTGTGTGTGTGTGTGTGTGTGTGTGTGTGTGTGTGTGTGTGTGTGTGTGTGTGTGTGTGTGTGTGTGTGTGTGTGTGTGTGTGTGTGTGTGTGTGCGTGTGTGTGTGTGTGTGTGTGTGTGTGTGCGTGTGTGCGTGCGTGTGGGTGTTTTAGTGTGGGTGAAGCCAGGGCTTGCTTTCATCTCATGCTGATTTCAGTCTAATTAAATTTGGCACGTGGGGAGATGGATGGATTAGTCCTGTCTAATACATGGTTCTCTGTCTGTCCCAAACATGGCATTATCCATGGGGAAATCCATTCGCTGCATGCTATTCAGAGCCAGATCTCTCTCTCTATCTCCAATCTTCTCCACCACAAACCTGGTCTCTCAACTAATACTACTGTGTCGTCAATATCTGCCCATGCTACAAAAATGTGACTTTTATCCGCAAACCATACACCTAATGTGCAGTGGAGGTTCTAGACCCTTTCAACTGGGGGGGCCAAGCTGGGGCCAGTTGTACTGTTAGAGGGGCCAGTTACATTAGACGTTATTGTTGTCATATCGTTTTCTTCACTTCATTGCAGGCATTAGTAGGCAAAAGACCATGTCCCTCTAGTAAATGTGTGGGTTTAACTAGTGTTCCACGTTGCCACTGTCTAATAACGGATGTAAAAAAAAAGAATGATAGCAAAAATTTGTTATGCAAAAATTATTTTATACTCCACATTTAGGGGGGCCACAAGGGGGTCCAAAATTGTTGTCACAGGGGCACTGGCCCCCTGCCCCCCCAGAACCGCCAGTGCTAATGTGAAACATAACTCTTAACTCTTGCTTCTGTGTGTCGCTCTGGATGGGAGTCTGTTAGATGACTAATGTGATGTAGTTGTTGAGCGGCTTCACTACAAGTATATTGTATGTTTTAAATATTCAATAAAAAAAAATGTCAAAAATAATTAAATAATTGTGTGTATTCCCCTTTTACATGATGGGAGGAGCTTATGACAATACCTGCTGAAACCCTCTCCAGATTAGCCGCCATTCCAGAGGATCATCCAGTACATCTGGTGAAAGCCAGATTACAACAGAATAACATGTCAGATAGCTGATATTCCATCAATCACCATACTCCCCTATTTGACCTAGATAGCTTGTGTGTATGTATTGATATGTAGGCTACGTGTGCCTTTAAAAAAAATGACGTAGTTCTGTCCTTGAGCTGTTCTTGTCTATTAATGTTCTGTATTATGTCATGTTTTGTGTGGACCCCAGGAAGAGTAGCTGCTGCTTTTGTAACAGCTAATGGGGATCCTAATACTCTCCTGCTCAAAGGAATGCCAGCTCTTGCAGAAGCAGGGAAATAAAAATGTGACTAAAACAAATTTTGATTTATCTCCATTTGTGGGGGGAAATTTGGCAGTAATTTTGAGCTGAATCTACAGAGTAGTGCAGCAATGGAAAAAGGTAGCAATGCCTAAATGACCAAAAGGTCAAATGTAAGCAAAGTTACTACCTTATAAGATGTTGACAATACTGTCAGCACATCCATAATGAAATGAATTCTCTGCTAATATGTAGAAATAATACACACCCCATTCAATTATTCTGTAAAACTAGAAAGGTAACTGTATTCCAAATCAATACACATGAAATAGCTGTATGATGTACGCCATTTATGATCAAATGGCTTTATTGTCATGTTTATATGATGTGAATAAAGCTGATTCAAAACAATGATACGAAACAAATAAAAATACTTTTGATGACAGACACGAAACTGGTTTGCAGATACAGTTTTTAATGTATCACAACAATGAGCAACAAACATACTTGATGAACTATTTCCAGAAGTTGTTCAAATACCATCTACAATAAACGTCATTTCAACTATGACAACAGGTCTGTGACAAAAATAAAAAATAAAAGTTTCAAAACCATGTTATTACCGGTGTAACGGTACAGTTGAGACCTCAAACATTACAGTAACAAAAACTAATGAGACTACTCTCTATATATAAAACATCAATAACATTTTTGGTTTAGTTTATTTAAAGTTTTAGCCATAGGGGCTTCTTCTTAGTAAACCCTCAGGATGCATTTCCTATGTAACCAGGACTTAGAATACATATTGTGTAGGATATGATTGCGCCGTGAAAATCCCTTTTGACATCCAGAAGAAAGCAATCCCAATATCAACCTTTTGAAGGCTGTCCTCTCTTTAGCGTGACACAATCCATCCGTTTTAAACAGTTTTTTTTTATTCTTTCTTTCTTTTTGGCTGCTGTGCAGTTGCAACATTTATGTACAGTTCGTTATGTTATCGGACCATCCTTTTGGTTGTTGGTTTGTTAGCTTTTACCAGTCCTTTAGTGTGGGAAGCATTGTGTTTGCTGCTAACATCTTAGCACGTGATGCTAGCTGACAGTTCAGTCTGGCAATGCTTTAGCCACATTGAGGGGAAAGGCAAGAAGCCAGGTTGTGAAAGCCTTTGGGATCAGGACAGTCGTTGGTGTTTGTACAATGGCAGGATTGCACCTATACGGAGGCCAGGACGTCTCTTATGAAACACAATCGTAAAAGTGTCTTCAGGATCAAAGTAAATGTTAAAATACTAAAAATCCAAATCAGAACATTTAAAAATTTTCACACAAAAAAGAGAATAAAAAACTGAGACGTTTTGCATTTAAACTTTGAACGGAAAAACAAAACACCTGTACTATAATAAAACGAAAGAGGAAATGTTACTGGATTTCATCGTTTGAAACAATAACTAAGCATGATTTGATTTTAACCTGTCAAACAGTTGCATTACATGCTACTTGTTCATCTCAGAATAGGAAATACCAAAAGCAATACAGTTTTGCATTTCTTCATATTAATAAATTTGTACCATGCACAGCCAACTACGAATATGTACAACAGCTTAGCTCTCTTTGTTCACAAGCCTTTTTCTTTCATACAAATAGCCTCTTGTTACTTTGGAATGAATCACATTGGCTTATCTTACCAAACTAGAAAGTGATTCGTAAAAATGTAACACCCTTTGACAGCTTTCACATTCTTTAAGTTCCACTGCAAAATAAAAGAAGACAAAAACAAAATGAACATAGAATGAAAAATGAAAACAGCAAAGCAAAGCGATCCATGGGTCAGTATTCAGTCTGCTGGAGAATTTACGGCGAGCAAAAAATAACATTACACAGTAGCAGCAACATTTTGTTATAAGGTAATACTTTGTAATGCATAAACGTCTAAAATAAACTGAAAAATTTGTGTTGACCTTTCATGATTTATCAACTGAAGTGTCCAGAAAATGTATGCCAGGACGAAGACCTATGCACTAAATGGCAGTGTATAGGCTTAACACTATTATCAGTCCTACAAGCACTGGGGAAAACGTTTCATTATATCAAATACATGCTGTAGTCCCCCTTTTTAAAGCAGCATATTTGCTTATGCAAATATTCATACCTTTTCTTAAAAAACAACAACATTTTGACCGACTTATACTTTAACAGTTTCAAGTATACAGTACTACTTTTATGGATGCACCAATTGTTAAATAGGTTACTGGGTTGTTAGGCGTCAATCCTCTAACACATGTGGACCAAAATGCTGCTGCAATAAACACAAAATAATAATTAAAACAAACAAACATACCAACGGAAAAAATCTATTAAATTAACACATGGGTCTACCAAAATAATACGACTAATAAAAAACAAAACAAAAACAAAATAAGTGCACTATAGTCCAGACACAAGCAGGTACCATAACAGTACAGCAATTCACAAATGAAAAATGTCTTATTCACATAATTAATCCTCAAGAGTGTATAAAACTAGAGTTATTACCTCTTCAGAAAAGGGTGTGAGCAGAGGTACATGAGAGAAGGTAAGAGTTGGCACAGATTAGTATATTCTACAAGAGAAAAAGGGGGGTTGGATATAGACACAGTTTGTTGTAATACAAACTGGAAAACACAGGGGAATCATACACATATACTTCACCATTCTAAAATTCCCTCAGTGGCAAAACCATACTGTCTTTGTAGGGTGGAAACTAAAAGGATATGCACGTTGTCCATTGAAACAGTAATATTGTCTCTCTTGGTACTCTACACACATCAAGGAAATGCGTCCGATAAAGCTTGACATGTTTTGGTTAAAAGCCAAGTGTACCCAGGCTCGTTGCTGCTTTAACAAATGAGAAATGTTATGTTCTGACCTGAGAATTTAAAGCTACTGAATTACACCTATCTAGACTAAGAGAGATTCTCTTTGAGGGTTTTCTGGATCGTCATCCCATACAGTACATGCTAGCATTTGGAAAACAATCCAGCTGAGGTGCAATTTGCTATCGTGAGTTTTTGGCTTGAAACAAGCTCCACAGGGGAGCCTGAGAGATCTTTTTCTACTCCATGTTTTTGTATACAATATAAGCTCAGTCAAGCATCTGCAACAGTTCTGTCCATAACAAAAATCTATCAATATCTTGCCAGCATATCAATATGGGAAAAACAATCCTGAGTCAATCATTTGGTACTGTAATTTTTTGGGTTAGAGAAACTTTGGAACTGCAGTTTAAAAGTCTTATTTTTGTATTTTATTTTTTTTAAAGCAAGGGATCCTGTTTTTCACCTCCTACACACTGAACATATCCATTCTGATACTGCTGAAGCCTGCGTCTAAGCCGGAGGTTGGCTTAGCCTTGGCCTCCAACACCTTATCTAAGTCATCCAGCTTCTGGCTTAGCTCGTTGTCAGACTCATCTGAACAATTCTTGTTGGGTAGGGAGGTGGGAACCCCTGAGACGCTGCTGCAGGACGTTGAGGTAACCATTAGAGGCAAGGAAAGGGGAGGAAGAGGAAGAGGAGAAGCAGACGGGGAGGAGGAGGAAGAAGCAGCTTTCCGGGCGGTGGCCTGGAAAAGGATATTTGGCCAGGACTTGATGGATAAGCGAGAGAGATGAGGAAAGGTGTTATTAGAAGGAGGAGCTGCAGACTGCGAGGTAGATGTGGTGTTGACAGGAGTAGGTGTGCAGACAGAGTGAGGTAATAATCTAGCATGCTCTTTGGCATTTCTCATTGCTTGTTTGATTGTTTTCTCTTTGTGCAAGCTCGACTGGAGGTGTTGGCCAAGTGCTTCATTCCCGTTGACCACCACATTGCAGGCTATGCACGTGTACTTGCTCACTGCCTGTCTAAGAACTGTCTCCTGCGGGTCTGGAAAGGGGTTTCCGAAGTAGCAGAATGACTTCTGGTGATGCACTGCGGAGCCCTCATCGCCGAATACCTTATGGCACTTCCTGCATATGAACTCGTGCTTGACAGATGGAACAATGAAAGCATCAGGAAAGTCTGTGGTACTTTTGGTTTCTGTTGACGATTCTACTTTTGTGCTTTCTGTCAAAGAGCTTTTGTTGTTGTTGGTGTCATCCATAGATTCTTTTGGTTTGAAGGAGTTGGAGTTGCTCTGCACACATGGTGAAGACGCCTTCACAGGGGCTGGCTTCTGCTTCTGCTTCTGCTGCTGCTGTTTATGATGCTGATGTTGTTGCTCAAGCTGCTGCTGCTGCTGCTGTTGCTGCTTCTGCAGGGAGTCCTGGAGAGACTGCTGGTACTGCTGATACTGCTGCAGGAGGGCAGTGGGATTCATCCCCGCCATGGCGGCCTGAGGGATGGCGGCAGGTCCGTATGGGAATAGGTTCTCCATCCCGCCGAACGGAGGGAAGTATCCCCCCGCCTGCATTCCTCCAAGGAGCTGGGGCGAAAAGCTGTTGGCGAAGCCCGGGAGGAAGTAAGGCAGGAACTGGCCTCCCAGGAAGGAGCTTGGGTCTGTGGTGCCGGCCAGGGCGTTCTGAAGAGCCTGTAGTTGAGCGGCATCCAGATGACCCTCACTTCCTGGTTTGCCCATGGCTGGAGATGGCTTTTCCCTCTTCTTGTTGTTGCTGACGTTGGGGGTCTGTGGACGGCCGCCATTCTCCGCTTCTCTTTCCTTTGCCTTCTTCTGGTGGTGCGGTTTCTCCACTGATTTCTTGCTGTTGCTGTTGTTGCTGTCTCTCTCTTGGTATTTTCTGTGCTGCTCAATGTGGTTGGTTGAAGTCAGAGGGATGGAGGAAACAGGAGGAGGTGGAGGAGGAGGAGGAGGTGGAGGAGTCTGCAGAAGAGTCTTGGTTGGGGTAGTGCTGAGAGACATGGCAGGAGAGGGGGTGGCTGGGGTGGGGAACCCAAGCATACCAGCACCGGGAGACGCTAAAGCTGAAATACAGTGGTATAAATTATATTGAAATATATTTATATTCACCCTAACATTACTATTGAAATAGTGATCAGTATGACATTATGGAAATGTTTGCAGTTATGATTTACTTTATTTTATTTTTAAAATATTTTGTTATGGATCAAAACTGTCGCATGCGCCTTATGAGATACCAACATGAGGATATTATAAATATACCAAACCCACATCAAAGGAGAAAAGGGGAAATAAACACCACAAATAAAACCAATGATAAAAATGCATTTGCTTTTAAACTATTATTTTACTTAGCAGTTCCACACTGAACGTTGAGATCATGCATGCATTAAAGTGTCCTTTACACAATCTCCAACGTTTGGTCAAAACCTCTATACCCACCAACAACAACACTGTAATGGAATGAGCAGAAAAAATAGAGTAGAGAAAGAGTATTTTGTGCATATAAAGTATGGACAATAAATGTTCTGTGTGTTCTATGTTCGTCATACTAACTCACCAGGTGTGTTGGGTGGGTAAACAGGAAGTGAGGACGGCCCGTTGCCCCCAGGAAGTAGTACCGGCGGAAGTCCAGAGATCCCGGGGTAGCCTGAGGGCAGGCTGAGGCCGTGAAGTGCATTGTTCTGGTCCACTGCAGCCTGAAGCTGCTGGGCGGCCAGGCTGCTGAACCCGTCGCTCCCAGCCTTCTTCAGACGATCCATCTCCTGCTGAGCCATCAGCTGACGGACCGTGGTGGGCGTTAGATAGTCCTTCTCTCTGTCCACCTGGTTGCCCAGAGTCTCCTGCACTTTAGCAATGTGCTGTTTGGAGAAGATGTGGTCACGGATGGACATCCGGGCAGTGTACTTCACACCACACAAAGTACACTCCGGCCGGGGCCCATCCGGCCCACCTTGACTGATCATGAATGGCTTTCCGATGTTGATTTTGAACTTCTTTTCCTTGGCGCGGGCATTCTGGAACCACACCTGAATCACCCGCTTGGGGAGGCCAATCTCGCTGCCCAGCATCTCACACTCATGCATGGTTGGTGTGCGGTAGTCGCTAAAGCAAGCTTTGAGGACTTTCAGCTGAAGGTTGCTCATCTGAGTCCTGAAGCGCTTGTGGCCTGGTCTATCGCCACCACTGCTGCTGCCCTTCCCAGACTTGAAGGGGTTTCCACTTCCGAAGGGGCTGGGAGAGCTGGGGTCGGTCAGGCTGGAGGTCTCGCTCTGGTCGTTGTTGTCGTCCATGTCGTCATCTCTGGAGCTGTAGTAGGAGTAGGAGTAGGAGCAGGAGTCTCCGTCCTTTCCCGAGTAGCTAAGGGAGGGGCTCACCATGCTGAAGGGGAAGCGGTCGTCACCACCCCCGTCTGAGCTCTGGGCCTGGTTGCTCTTGCTGTCGCATCCCAGCTTGTCCCCTCCGTTGGCCGTAAGGCTCTCCACCTCGTTGTTGCCCTCGTCTCCGGTGGTGGCGTCACTTATGGCCGTGTTAATGGACGAGGTTTCGTCAAAGTCCATTTTGTTGTTGATGTCATAGGATGAGGCCTCTGCAGAATTAATGTTAAGCCCTTCAGATTCATCACAGTTTTCTGCTTTTAAGGATGAAGGGCTCAATAAGTTTTTTAACGGTGCCTCAGATGGTTTGACTGGCGTTGAGGAGGCTGCGGGCAGCTCATACTCATTCGGCTCAGTCTTGGTGGGTAGCTGTGGATACTCAAAGAAGTTGTACTTGTGTGGGCTCTCGCCTCCATCGTCTTGGTTCATCAGTGGGCTATTGGGCAGACTAAACCCTGCCTGTTTGGCTTCATGCCAGTGTCTAGAGCGGATATGGCTGTCCAAAGCTGACTTGGCCTTGAACAGCGCCCGGCAAAAAGGGCATTTCTTGTGTGACTGAGAGGGCCCCAGAGCTCTGAACTGTCCCTTTCTCTCTCGGGCGCGTGTGTTCTGAAACCACACCTGCACCACTCTCTTCTTCAGACCAACCTCACGGGCGATGTGATCCAGCATCTTCCTTGTGGGATTTGAGTCCAGCAAGTATTTGTCGTAGAGGATCTCTAGTTGTTCTGGGGTGATGGTGGTTCTGAGACGTTTGTCTCTGTGCTGTTCTTCAGTCATGTTTCCGTTATCTTTTTCATTGGATCCATCCTCTTTCTCGTCTAGTTTTCTCTTCATGGAGCCAGAGCCGGGGCCTGAGGACAAACCAGAGCCGCTTTGAATTGGCATCTGGAGTCCTCCTGACAGCAGCTGGCTAGTCATCAGAGGATTATTGGGGTCGAAGATCATATAGGGCATGTCCATGGGCCTTTCCAAGAACTGGGAATGGAGGAACTGGTTCTGGGCAGCCAAGAAATGCATATGCTGGTGCTCCTGCCATAGCTCAACACTTGGGAAGGCTATCTTGCACTGGTCACACTGGTATTGGAGCATCTGTGGAGGGAGGCTGTTGGTGAGGGAGGAGAGGGCGAGGGAGAGAGGGCTGGAGGGGACAGCGGCTGACTGAGGCTGGGAGTGGGGTCTGGACATCTGGGGCTGGGGGGGTTTTCTGAGGGGGTGGCTGAGGGGTGGAGGCCTTGGAGGGTCTGGGCTCTGGTAGAGACTTCATCATAACTGGGGAAGGGGCAGGTTCTGGCTCTTTAGGTTTGGGCTCAGAGGAAGGTTCAGGCTTGGGCGAGGTCTTCCCCAGGTTGGGGCGAGGGGAGGGCATCATAGGGGGAGCTGGAGCCTGAGCTAGTGGCTGTTACATGATGATGCTTGGATGACTCTGGGTGCTTGGCTGGGCCTGGCTCTCCCATATCCATGTACTCTTCAGATTGGTTGTCCTCATTCCCTTCCTCATCCTCGTCCTTGTAGCACGTCTTCTTCTGGTGGGTGATCAGGTCAAAGATTCGCGGGAACACCACACTGCATTTCTTGCACTGGTACTGCATATTGCTGGTGCGGATGTAGCGCTCATTCGTCAGTTCTTTCTTCTCGTTGTCTTTAGCATCTGCCTGGTTCTCGTAGCTCTTCCGGGCCTTCTGGCGGGCGTTTTGGAACCACACAACAATGACCCTCGATGGCAGGTTAAGCACAGTGGAGAGCTGCTCAATCTCATCGTCTTTCGGGTAAGCGTTTGTGTCGAAGAAGTCCTGCAGGACCCTCAGTTGGTAGTCAGTGAACCTTGTCCTGGAGGACCTCTTGTTCATAGTGGCATCAGTCCTGTAGTACTCCAGTGTACTGTACTGGGACTCCAGCCTAATATCCTCCAACGTGGTAATAGGTGGAATGTTGAAGTTGTAAGGAGAATCTTTGCTTCGTTGCCTCTCTTTGAAGAGGGTGTTACGGAACCAGTGCTTGATGACTTTCTGGGGGAGGCCGGACTTGTCGGCCATCTCCTGAATCTGCTCCTCATTGGGCGAGTTGTTGATGTCAAAGTGCGCTCTGAGGACCTTCAGCTGGTCGTCCGTGATGCGGGTTCGAGGGCGCTTGAACTGGGACTGCCTCAGGAAGTTTGGATCGAGGCCTAACTGCTGCTGACAGAGCTGGGTGAGATCAGAGGACAGGGAGTCCATTGTAGGCAGCTGCAGGGCGAGTTGAGGGTGTAGCCCTTGGTGCTGTATGGACTGCATCATCAGAGGGGGGAAGAGGGAGAAATCTAGTGGGACGGAAGAGGGAGAAACCTGTGGGGGTGCAGAGGCGGTGGAGGAGGGGAGGCGGGGTGGTGGCTGGGGCTGGGTAGCCTGTTGTGGGGCAGGGGATGGGGCCTGGGTCTGGGGCTTGCTCATGGAGTTGGATGGAGCTTGCTGGGTGGTCACTGGGGCTGGTGGGGAGGAGGGGGAGGCGGAGGTGGGGGAGTCTCGGGGAGGGGGGTTAATGGGGTAAAGCTTGTCATAGGCCTCTCTGTACTGCTGGGCAAACTTCTCCAGCTCTCCATAAGGGAAGAACTGTCCGTGGATGTGCTCTTGGTGGCTTTTGAGAATGAGCATGTTGGAGAAGAGCTTTCCACATATCCCACATTCCAGCTTGTCGTTATTGATCTCCACTTTTTGCGGTTGTTGTTGTTCTCCTTCTTTGTTTTTCTTCTGGTTTTTCTGCCTGTTCTCATTGTACTGGATGACCAGCTCAAATCCAAAGTTCTCCAGAAGGGCCTTGGCTGCATTTCCTCTGGCTCCTGACACGATACGTGGAGGAGGAATCAGTGGCTCGGGAAACTTGGACTTTTTGTCTTTGTTGTCCTTTCCTCCCTCACTGACTCCATCCCCTCCATTCTCTATCTTTGCTTTGCTTTCCTGTTTTTCCAGATGCTCTTCTGCCTCTCTGGACATCTGTATGTCAGACACTGACACAACATTGGGCTCCATTTTGGGCTTGTGGCTCTGCAGTTGCTGGTTTTTCTGCTGCTGGAGCTGCAACTGGGATGCTTGTTGCTGCTGTTGCTGCTGCTGTTGAGCCTGCTGTTGAGCCTGCTGCTGAGCCTGCTGGAGCTGGTGTTGCTGCTGCATCTGCTGCTTCAGGTCTTCCAGAAAAGAACCAGTCAATCCTGGCATTCCGAAAGCGGCGGCTGAGTGAAGAGCCAGCTCTGGGCTCAGGTTGAATTCTGCCCCTGGGATGTAGAAGGGGAACAGGAACTGTGGCTGCTGGAACTGAAGCAGAGCCTCTGGCGTCATGCCGAACTGGGGGAAGAAAGCCGGGTTGAGGAACTGGGGCTGGAAAAAGGCAGCTTGCTGCTGGAGCTCATGTTGGAGCTGCATCTGTAGCTGAGCTTGGGACTGAGCGTTCTGATGGCTTTGCTGTGCAGAGACATGATCAGTAGTTTGCTTTGCGTTGTTGCTGCTGTTTTTGGCTTCTTTGGCATCTACAGTGTTTTCTTTGTTAGCCGACGGCGTCACGCTTCTAGCAGTGTCTGAGTTGGTGTTGTTGCCTTGTACGTTTGGGGCTGGGCTGCTGGATGGAGCCACGCCACTATTGTTTCCACTCCCTCCACTGCTACTGCTGCTGCTTGTCTCTGTTTTGGCAGTTCTGGCTTTGGTCTGATGCAGCACAGACCTCATGTGGATCTCCAGGGTTGAGCTTTGGCTATAGGCGACATTGCAGATATTGCATTTGAATGGTTTGTTGTCTACATTGTTGTTGGTCTCTGCAGGAACCGGGCTGGAGGCCTCCTGGAGAACTTTCTTCAGCTTGTGCAGGTGAGAGACAGAGTTGTAGTGGACCAGGAGGATGTTTTTCTGGGTGAAGGACTCCTTACACACCGTGCACTTGTACGGCCGGGACGGGTCCAGGAACTTCTCCATGGTGAAGTTGGGGCCTTTCCTGAAGGGGAGGGTTCGCTTAGTTTCGGCTCCCATGTCGTCTAGCAATGAGCTACTGTCACTTCCTGTTGGGCTGGCCTTCTCTTCCAGATCCAGCTCATCGTCTTTCTCCATTTCCTGTTCGAAGGCCTGCTGGGCCTCCTCGTAGGCCCTGGCCTCGCTCTCGGAGAGGAAGTCTCCGTTTACCGGCAGGCTGCCACAGAGCTGGTGGACCTCGGCTTCGCTCAGCTCCGGATGTCCGTTCTCCAAGTGCTTCCGGAGCGCCAAGAATGTCCGGAAGCTGCGTTGGCAGAGGCTGCACATGGTGGCCGCCCGGATGGCATGGTACTGGGAATGTATCTGCAGCTTCTGCATGGTCTTGAAGGCCAGGCTGCAGTGGTTGCAGCGATATTTGTAGACGTGGCGGTCGGAGACCGAGAGCTGTTGCTGTTGCTGCTGGCATCTCTGGAGGTCGTTCAGATGGTCCTGGAGGGAGTCAGGGCTCTTTTGATCCTGCCCGACCATAACGGACCTCTTCCAGTCTGGGGCTTCAGACCCATCCTTGGGGGGTTTGAGTTCCTCTCCATGGAGGTCTAGTTCACTCTTGCCTTGGCCTGTGCTGTTCATCTCTTCCTTGGAACTGTTCCCTGAGAAAGGACAATGAAAAACCAATTAAATTCATGAACAAAAGACATTGTACAAATGCACTGAATATCAACTCTGGAAACGTAAAACGTCTGGTGAAAATAAATAATATTTTGTTTCATTTGTGTAGCAGGGCCCTTCTACAACCCAAGGACACTTACTGTAACTCATAGTGGTGAAATAATTACACTTTCCAAACAACCTCAAAACAGTGAATTCAATACCGGCAGGGGTAAATGTGCTCTGCGTACCTGTGGGCTTTCGATACTTCTCAGAGAGAACAGCAGAAGCATCCATCAGAGACAGAGCGTTGTCTTGTCCAGGTGAAGGATGCATCATGTTATTGGGAACCATCACATCAGGCCCAGCCACCTATCAAAGTCACACAACAAAAACAACTTAATAATCTTAACCATCCATAATTGCAACATGCATGATAACAAAATGGTATTAAAAAGCATCAAAATATAAAATGTAATGTAATAACAGATCATCTATCATTTAATAACTATAATATTGGTGCAGGTGCCGCTGACAATATTTTGGATTGATGTTAACAATAATAATAGTGCAGCGGTAAAAACATTTAGTCAAAAAGTTCACCGCAAATACCAAAAAACATGTTAAGGAGGTGTACTTTTCAACTAGCCTCTCAACAATAAAAAGAGCTCATTTTCAGAAAGTTTGCTTAACTGTCAAGTTTATGATGTATTCTCGGGAGAGTGGGATAAATGCATAAGACATGTTTCCTAGGACTGCACAGTGACAGCACTGACCAGAGTTAGTTATGGGACTGTAGGGAGCACTGGACAGCCAAGCCATTTTTCTATTTGCCATTTCAACATCATATATCTTAAAAATGATTAAAGAAAACTCTTCAGAAAACCTTTAGACCTTGAGAAAAATGTACTGTACGTGCAATGCCATTAGAAGCAAATTCGATTTTTCCTCCGCATTTTTTCTTAAGTTATCTGTGAATCAAACATACGGTCATAAGCAGTTTCTCAACACAGTCTGGAGCCACGCTGTGCAGGTGTGTGAGGTGGAGCTGCAGGTGGATCTTGTTGCTCAGGACGTCTTGGCACAGTGGACAGCTGATCACTGGCTGCTGCATGGAATGCTGGGACACCACGTGGAGCTGTATCCTGTTGGCGTCTTTACTGCTGTAGTTACAGTAGGGGCACTGCTGCACCTGCTGGGAGAGAAAGACAGCATGCTATGGTTATTACTGGGAAAATACTGGAGAACAGAACAAGTAACCATTGCGAACAAGTAAAAACATGTCACTTTAACAACACTGAGAAACCTAGACAACAGAGTGCTCCGAAGATGTCTCATGCACTTAGGGCTAAAAGATTGAACTGAATTTCCCCTCAGCTAAACAAATCGGAACCCCTTCCCCCCCCGTTCTCGTCCCACTTTACCTTTACACACAAAATGTAGATCAAGCGCCTTTCCATGTAATACACTTAAGCCCCTCGACTCGTGCAATTTTATTAGTGGGAAACATGATTGGAGGGAATTTCTAATCAGGAGATTAGAGATGACAAAGGTGTGTCGCCTTCCCGTCTCCCGCCTAGCCCTCATTACAGGGAGTACTCCTAAAATGGCCGCCCCCAGCCACCTGCCTTAATGTAATCCATTTCTGAAATGACTCAGGCCTCCTTCCACTCAGGGCCCCCCACCAGACAAGCTAATACTTCATAATCTAATTTAAAAACACATATCATTTAAAGACATGCAAAGAGAGGGGGACCGGGAGAGGGCCTAGCCTGGTGCAGGCAGGTAGGCATTCCACTTAAGAACACAAAGGAGCGAGAACGTTCTATGGGTGACGCTAAAGTGTTCTGTCAGTGAGGGATTAGTTTGGGGTTAACCCTTTGAGTTCTGTTGACAGCACACTACTCTCTAAGACATTTACTCTTAGCCTACCTGCTAACTGGTTAAACATAGCTTTACCTGGCGGTTTATCTTGGAGCATTAGCAGTTAGCTTAGCATACCTGCTCGCTAGCGCTGGTCTTCCCCTCTGCAGACTTGGGCCTTTTGGGCGGGGTGTCATTCTGTCTCTCTGGCAGCATGGAGCGTTTTCCCACAGCGTTGGATCCAGGAGACTCTTTAGACAGAGAGTTCACTCCTAAAACACAAGACAGCACAGAAGAAAATTGTTTTATTGTGTTGTATCTCTGTTATAAAAAAAGATGTTATAGTAAAATCATAGTTCTCAATGGATGAAGGCAAAAAAATAGTCAATTAATCAATGTCTGTCACAATAATGTGTATCAAATTAAAATACAGATGGACACATGGTGATTTTCATCGTGATTTTCATCTTGTGACAGACATTGGCTGTGGGGCTAGAAGTGTTGACCTATCATATCACCCTCCTAATTCTCATTCATATACATTGAGTCATTCTGCCCCGAGGACATGGAGAAATGGAGAGAAAATCAAACCAGCCTCATTATCACAGCAAGACATACACAAAATGTTATGGTAATATTATACACTTCATTAGGCCATATGCATCTAGCACCCCTCTTCCTCCAAACACACACATACGTACACAATCAGGCAAACATGTACACATACACACGCATGTGCACACACACACGCTAAATATTCAAGCCGTTTCCTGGTCACGGCTGGAGGTGGGGAGGTGGTTTACGTGGCTGCAGCAGAACCCAATGCTAAGAGATCAGCCTCTGGTTGTATATAGAGACGCTGCTGCCCACTGATAAATCTTTCATTACCTCATCCTTAGATACAGCCAAACTGTGTGTGTGTGTGTGTGTCTGTGTGTGTGTGTCTGTGTGTGTGTGTGTGTGTGTGTGTGTGTGTGTGTGTGTGTGTGTGTGTGTGTGTGAAGCTACACTCTGCCAGTGCAATTTACTCTCTCTGCACAACACAAAGAAACAGCAGTAGCACCCCACTACACTTCTCTCTCTCTCTCTCTCTCTCTCTCTCTCTCTCTCTCTCCCTCTCTCTCTCCTCCTCCTCTCCCTCTCCCTCTTTCTATCTCCTCCTCTCTCTCTCTCTCTCTCTCTCTCACGTGTCTGGTTACTCAAGGCAATATTGTGAGTCTCATTCTTGCGACTCAACGCTTCACTGTAGACGCAAAAATAAAAAAAGGAAAAAAGGAATGCATTGATACATGGAGAGAAGAAAAAAACAACATTTTGTATATTCCATATTATTCCCTGCCCTGTATTTGTGCTCGGTGCATATCAATTCCTCCCACTCGTTCATGCATTTCAATTCTGCTGCATTAAGCGGACTTCCACTTATTTTCTATGTAATCCCCCTATATCTGCAGTCTGAAATATTGGCCTGTCAAGAAAAGTGACGGAGTGAGGGGAAGAAAATAAAAAAAGAGAGGGAGAGAAAGGAAATCACAATGTGAATTTCCAACAGCATCTGAGAAATTCTCTGCAGCCTGCAATATGAAGGTAATCTTTTCTCCTCCGCTGGTCTTTGATGGCCCTGCAGGGCTGGTGTGTGCGTGTGCGTGTGTATGTGTTTATGTGCCATGCTTGTGTGTGTGTGTGCCTGTGATTGTGTGTGCAGGCTGGAATGTTTGTCCATATATATGTGTGTGTGTGTGTGTGTGTGTGTGTGTGTGTGTGTGTGTGTGTGTGTGTGTGTGTGTGTGTGTGTGTGTGTGTGTGTGTGTGTGTGTGTGTGTGTGTGTGTGTGTGTGTGTGTGTGTGTGTGTGTGTGTGTGTGTGAGAGAGCCATGTCACATACATCTCATGATGGTAAACCCTACCAGCTCATTGGCCAGTTGGGTCCGGTCTCGTCGCACCCGTCACAATCACCTGACCTTTTCTCTGCTCCCTCCTTCCCTCCCACCCTCCATTTAATATGACCAATTCTAATTTCAACTTTCAATTTTCTCCCTCCATCTTCCAGTCAATTTACAACTAAATTACATCCAGGAGGAGAGAGGAGGAGATTGCTGGACAAGAGGTAGTTGCAAACACACTCACAATCTGGCGAGGAGAAGACAGATGCGTAGCCCCCACTGATTGTCATCATATTGAATGTGAATGTATAGTGGCTGTGTGTGTGTGTCCTACTGATCTATTTTCCTAATCATCATGCTGTTTTCATCAACGCTTATAGCTCCGTCACAGACAAGGCGGCGCTCCACTGTCTGAAGAAAGAAACTGCCACGCAACCTTGAACATGGACAAAATGCAACATCTCTTCACCCACTTTACACAGGGGTAAGTGGCGAGCGCCGCAAACGCATCATATGCATGCGACCATTTCAAGACCCACACAGTGGAATTCAAAACAATAGATGCCTCTCATCCATATTGTAAGTGGAATTAAACAGAGCCTTTCACGAGTTGATATGATCAACTTGAGTAGGGAAACTATGTACACTACATCTATACACTTGACTGTACATGATAGCTGGTGTCTAATTCTCTGCTATCTATCTCCATCTAACACACTGTCCATTTCTTCCTGGGCCCCTGAAGGGTCATAAAGAAAATAAAAAGATTTGGGGGGAGAGAGAAAGAGAGAGAGACGTCTCATTCTCCTTTGTTTCTGAGCCTCACACTTAATGACACTCCTGTTTTGCTCTCCTATTTTCTCTCTCTCCCTGCGTGTCCTGATGCTGTGCAGCACGGCAGAGAGGCAGTGGGGCAATGAGGCGAAGGCTAGAACAGGCCTGACAAGGTTCCTCCTACAATGACAAATGGCTGGCTACAGCAGGACCTTGGCTGATTAGATAAATCAAAAAGTGATTTATGACGTTCAGACCGTTTGCATTGCAGGAGGGAAAACAACCATGCTACCCACCCATCTTTATTTACTACTGTCAATGGTAGTTAGGACGCCAAGTGTATACACAGTCACACGTATACACACATACACACGCACACACAAATGCGTGCATGACGTACACAGATACACACTCAAACACATGCACACATACACAAGTGTCCAATCCAGTTCTCTCTTGAACACCAGGATAATTCTGCCCTAAATTGTTCCTCAAAAGCAATGCCGACAGTAGAATCTCTCCTAATGGTTTTCTCACATACCTATTTCTGCATGCGCCCTTTACGCTAAATCTAACGAAGCAAACTACATTTTCACAAAAACTAGAGGTTCATGTGTTATCACGTGTTATCACATTTTTCTTTATAAATATATAACTACTATCTAATCTTTAAACATAAAACATCTATTAAAATTAAAATAGAGCAATACAATATTGGGTACAAAAATATATATTTCTAAGATTTTATTAAGGGGGCTCTGCTGGTCTGAGGCAGGTTGGATTTAGTATTCAATTTAGCAGTCCTGAGATTTGGCAGAGGGGCTTAGGTTACAGGGCAGTAAATTTACCCTGACAACGGACAGAGAGAAAGAGGGAGGGTGGGAGAGAGGGAGAGAGAGAAGGTAGAGAGAGCGAAATGGAGGGGGAGAGATAGAGAAGGGGGATAGAGAGAGAGAGAGAGGTTGATTTAGAGGCCTAGTGGTCTAAGGTTATGCATTAGCCGGACCTCAGAGTCACCTGATAACATTAGAATGCCACACTTTGAACTAACATTAGAATGTTACACTCCCACAGACAGAGCAGCACAGCCAGGCAAACAGCAGCACTCCCACAGACAGAGCAGCACAGCCAGGCAAACAGCAGCACTCCCACAGACAGAGCAGCACAGCCAGGCAAACAGCAGCACTCCCACAGACAGAGCAGCACAGCCAGGCAAACAGCAGCACACTAAGTCACACAGACAGAGGCACCTAGATGTTTTCGAGGGGAACTGATGACCAAATTAAGTATATTTTAATTAATGCCATTTTTTTAGGCAATCTATTTTTATTTGTTGCCCTTTTTTTATATTCTCATTCTCGTCCTGTTTTTAATGAGAGATAAATATGAAGGGAGCGGATGTCACATTTGACAAATTGACCAAGACATTCACCCACGCAATGATTAAAATCAAAATAAAACTAATAGCTGTAGGCTTATAATTAAATATGCTAATATGTTTAATATATTTTAATCTAACATCTAGGAACGGCAGAGATTGACCAACCCTAATTTCAATTCTGGCTAAATTTATGGGACACATCCGTGCAAACAAACATGTTTTGCAAATAGGAATTTGTTCATCTAAAATATTCCAGATTTGATCTTGTTTGCATACTTTTTCCGTTTTGTTTCACTCATCTGTATAATTCAAATTTTATGAGAAATGAATACAACAACATTGGGCCAAACAAACAATGACTAATTTCCTTGCTAATTTGAAGCAGGTAGAGTCAGTAATTTCCTTAGCTGACAGGCTGATTTTCATGCAGGGTCTTTGTTTAGTAATATATTTATAAAGAGAGGCCCCTAAGCCATACCACTGACATGCTCCATCTCTACACTGCACAAAGCAATCTGGAATTAATCCACATAGGGACATTTGCATGGAAAATGAAACATGGATTATAATTAATCTAAAATGACACTGGATTAAAAAAAGACAATGTCAATGAAGCAAGAGAAAAGCTCTCATCTCTCTCTCTCTATCTCTCTCTCTCTCCACCTCTCTTTTTCTCCATCTCTCTCTCCACCTCTCCCTCTTTCTCTCCATCTTTCTCTCCATCTCTCTCTCCATCTCTCTCTCTATCTGTGACTCTTTGTTTAAGGGATCTTGGTCTTGGATATGTGGAGAACAAACAGTGCTCTCTTGGTTTGTATTTAATCTGCCTCCCCGGAGACTACTGCTGTGTGTTTTAGAATGATCCTCATCGCAGATTGGGCACGGAGATGGACACACTAAATCTAAATCTCACTTTTTAAGCTGGAAAAGAGCAAAACAAGAGCAGAGCACAACAACAAGCAACCAGACCAGGCCAAACCAGACCAGGCCAGACCAGACCAGGCTAAACCAGACCAGGCCAGACCAGACCAGGCTAAACCAGACCAGGCCAGACCAGGCCAAACCAGACCAGGCCAGACTAGACTAGACCAAACCAGGCTAAACCAAACCAGACCAGGCCAGACCAGACCAGACCAAACCAGGCCAGACCAAACCAGACCAGGCCAAACCAAACCAGACCAAAACAAACCACGCCAGACCAAACCAGACCACGCCAAACCAGGCCAGACCAAACCAGACCAAACCACGCCAGACCAAACAAGACCAGACCAAATCAGACCATGCTGCTGGTAATGATGCTACTGGTAATACAGGGGTGTAAATGCATTGACTTTAGTCCCTGCCACGGACATAGAGCTGAGCGATAGATGACTAGCTCGGTGTGTGTGTGAGTGTGTGTGTATGCGTGTGTGTGTGTGAGCTGAGAGATAGTTGACTAGCTAAACGAATAGCCCTCGCTGTCTCTCTCAGCACTCCTTCTGCTCCACTGAACCCAACATTATGGAGCAAGGTATAGCATGCAGGAGGGAGGGAGAACAAGGTAGAGAGAGGCCATGTAATATTCATCTTGGGCATGGATTTCCATCTCATCCATAAACAGGCCATGTGATGTGAGTGGACATTTGGATAAATTGGATGTAGCCAAGCCAAGCAAGGGGACGGCCAGACAGGATGCTAGCTAGCTCCAGGGGATATTACTGTTAGCCATTAGAACACAAGGCCTCACCTCTCTGATCATGCACCATCATTCTTACATTACAAACGGATGCAGATTATATATTTTGTGTGTGTCATTTTTTTCTCTTTTAAATTTCCATTGAGCAAAAAGCATTGTGATGGGGACATGCATTGGCCAGGGTCTATCAGGCAAATGATGGATGGAACAAAACAAAATAAAAAAAGAGAGGGAGAGGGGGAAAAACTCATTTAAGGGTTACAAGGACGTGGTGCGATATTAGTAAAACATATACATGCGTGCTGTCTAATCCTGCGCTTATGAAAAATTAATATGTCATCAGAGAGGGCACAAGTACAGGCAAGATTAATACAAGGAGCTTATGAATTACAAGCATGCCAACTGATTTGATTAAAACATAATCTGGGGTCTGGTCACTGGATGGTTATATTCTCTAATTTATCCTCTCTCCCTCCTCTCCCCCTCTCTCTCTCTCCTTCTCTCTCTCGTTATCTTTCTCTCATTATCTTTCTTTCTTTCTCTCTCTCTCTCTCTCTCTCTCTCTCTCTCTCTCTCTCTCTCTCTCTCTCTCTCTCTCTCTCCCCCCCTCTCTCTCTCATTCTCTCTCTCATTATCTTTCTTTCTCTCTCATTATCTTTCTTTCTCTCTCATTATCTTTCTTTCTCTCTCATTATCTTTCTTTCTCTCTCTCTCAAATCAATTCAGTTCAATTCAATTCAATTAGCTTTATTGGCATGACGTAACAATGTACATACTGCCAAAGCTTACTTTGGATATTTACAATATAAAAATAATAAGAATCAAAATTATTGTCAACGGGACAACAATAACAACAATAACCAAGGGTCAAAATAACCACACATTGAACAACAACAATAATCATACAGTAGAGGACATGAAACCTTGAATAAGGGTTTCAAATTTGGGGAAATGACACTCTAATTGTTTTATATTTTTTACATTTTGTCAGGAAATAATTGAATAGGTACTGCTCTAGCAGGTCCAGGCTCTGCTGTAGGCCATGTGCTGTCGGTGACAGCAGGCATAGGTCATCTGTGAAGAGTAGGCATTTAACCTCTGAAATGTGGAGACTAACACCAGGGGCTGAGGATTTTTCTAGAATAGTGGCCAATTCGTTGATGTAAATATTGAAGAGTGCAGGGCTCAGATTACAACCCTGGCGAAGGCCCCGCCCCTGGTTAAAGAATTCTGTTCTTTTCTTGCCAATTTTAATGCTGCACATATTGCCACTATACATTGATTTAATTATGTCATATGTTTTACCCCTTACACCACTTTCAATAACTTTGTAGAACAATCCTGTATGCCAAATAGAATCAAATGCTTTTTGGAAGTCCATAAAGCAAGCGTATATTTTGCTATTATTTTGGTGGACATGTTTATCTATTAGGGTGTGTAGGGTGTAAATATGATCAGTCGTGCAATGTTTTGGTATAAATCAAATTTGTCCTTTACTCAAGACATTGTGCTTATTAAAGAAATGTAGAACTCTTACATTTATAATACTACAGAAAACCTTCCCCAGGTTACTGTTCACACAAATGCCTCTGTAATTGTGTGAACAATTTGTCTCCGTTCTTAAAGATTGGGGTTATGAGTCCTTGATTCCAGATGTCAGGGAAATAACCTACACTTAGGATCAAATTAAACTGTTTTAATATAGCCAATTGAAATTTTGCACTAGTGAGTTTGAGCATCTCATTTAGGACGCCACCAGGTCTGCATGCATTTTTAAATTTGAGGGCCTGAAGTTTCTTATAGAGCTCCTGGTCAGTAATTGGGGAGTCCAATGGATTTTGATTGTCCTTTATAGCTTTTTCTAATCCATTAAACTTCTCAAGAATTTGGCATTGTTCTGCGTTTTTGTCAGTTTGAACGGTGTTGTAGAGTGTTTTAAAATGGGTTGTCCATATGTCACCATCTTGTATCGCTAATTCCTTGTTTAGATTTTTTTTGTTTTTTACAATTTTGTCAGAGGTTGTTTATGTTTATGGACTCCTCAATTAGTGTCAGCTGCTTGCTGTTGTACTGTGCTTTTTTGGTTCTGAATATATGTTCATAGAGTTTTAATGTTTCACAGTAATGAAGTCGTAATTCACCATTATTTGAGTCTCTGTGCTTTTGGATGGATAGTGCTCTAAGTTTTTTCCTTGTAATTTTACGATCTGCATCAAACCAGTTGTCATCTGTGGTGTTTTTGTTTAGTTTTTTATAAATTTCAGTTGTGCTTCTTTTGCCGTTTTCCTGAATATATAGTTGCTGCTGCTAGATTGAAGCCTTCTTTACTGTGAGTGGATGTGGTATCCAGAAAGTTATCTAAGAGGGTTTGGATATTTTGGTTACTGGTTGCTTTCTGGTATTCTTCTGTGCTGTTTTTGTTATTCTTCTGTGCTCTCTCTCTCTCTCTCTCATTCTCTCTCTCTTTCTTTCTCTGATGGAGTGTTTAGAAAGGGTAGTCTGGGGCCTTCACATGCTACATGCACATGGGTGGGATGAAGGTATGGGTTGGTGTGTGTGTTCTTACTGTGTTCTCTGTCAGCCAGCTCTCTGTCGTTGAGGCCAGGCCTGGAGGAAGAGCGAGGAGGAGGGGGGGCTTCGTCATCACATGGCTCTTCTGAGAGAAAAGTAAACAGAGAAAAGAATACATTACCCATACTGCTTCACTCTGTACACAGCTCACCAAGTAACCCTCAGTTCAAACCAAACACATAAACATACTTTTTGTAACCTTGTGTGTGTGTTGCTCACTAGGCTGCTCAGCTCTGCCCGGATGGCTAAGGCTAGCTAGCTCTAATCCTACTCTAACCAAACCCTAGTTCTCCCTCTCTTTCTCTCTTTCTTTCATCCCGCAATCACTTTTGATTTTATACCTCCATCTCTTTCTCTTTCTGTAATGAATATTCAGCAGACTGAGAGAGGCCAGATAACCAGGCCTAACACCCACAGACACACACTGTAACACACAGCTGAATACACACACACATTAAAAAACAGATACATACACAAACACATCCAAAAAGTGTTAAAATTCATATATTTTTAAAGGGGCCCCCTCTGTAAGAAATTCAATGAATGCGGGTGTCAGAGAAAATGAAAATGGTATGTGTGTGTGTGTGAGTAAATCGCTGTGCTCATCAATCTTTCTCTGCCTTAATAAGCATGTATTATCATAACCATAGAGACCTAGCCAAAGGTGCCTTAGGGGTCACGTACACATTTGCATACAATCACTTTGGCCATTGTGTGGTGTGTGTGTGCATGTGTGTGTGTGTGCAAAAAGGGTCCGAAACCCTCTCGGAAACATGATATAATTAACCCTTTCATATTCAGTACACACAGCCCGTCCAGGCGCCGCCGCTTTAAGCGGC
>CM059782.1:17117452-17127452 GCA_030435695.1 Brachymystax lenok tsinlingensis
AACTCCCACCCCCACATGCCCCCAAACCGCAAACACACACACCCTTGGCGGGTTAAACTATGGTCCGTGTGTGAGTTTCTTCATCCCGATGGGACCCTCTTTGATGTGGGCCGGATTGAACATTAAAGCGGGCTACTGAGGTAGGACTTGGCCCTAACCGCAGATCTAGGATCAGATTACTTTACCCTCGTCCCTTTAGGGGGATGGAAACACATCTGATCCTGGACCAGTGGTTAGGACAAAGTTGAGGACTACTTTACCCACAGGCGGCCAATGGTGGAATTGAATCTCACATTACATAAAATGGCCGAATTATGATAAAGGCATATTGGAAAGGGGACAAAAGGAAAAGGGAGAAAGATGTGGAGAGGGAGAGAGATATAGAAATATATAGGGCATATTGAGTCTCTCTCTCTGTTTTCGTTAGAGCAGGGATCTCTGTCTGTGTGTGTGTGTTTGTGAGCTGCTTAATGACCTGCTCTGAGACCACTCTGTCTCTCTCTCCCTGAGGGACCTTAACGACCATGCCAGGTCATTATGTCTCCAGTGAAGGACTCAGTCGAAACTGGACACACGGCAGGCTCAAAATGGCTGGACTCATTAAGCAGGCTGAAGACACAGTTAGGTCTAATTTGGATCCTCGGGGCAGTGATTCTGCTCATTAGAGAAAAACAGGAAAAATATTCCCTGCTTTATTTCTCTTATTTATCCTAAATCACCAAAATACCCGGAAAAAAATCCCCAACAAAATTATAGCTGTTTTGTGGACTAGCATTAAAAATTAAGAAAAAGCTATATTGTAAAATATTTTGGCTATTATATATTTTATGATATATTAGTATATTAAGATTGTTTATGATAGTAGTATTTGAAGTGGCTATTCCTTTCTTAGTTAAGAATATGTCTTATGTATTGTAATCATAAGCTCTTTTCTGTCTCCCCTAGTTATGTTCAGTTCAGTATGAGTGTAACGCTGATTACTCCATACACCACTATCGGTTCCCCTGTTTGTGTGTGTGTGTGTGTATGTGTGTGTGTGTGTGTGTGTGTGTGTGTTACTCTGGGGGCCCTGTGGCTGCTGTGATGTCACATTCCTGCGCCGCATGGTTCTGGTTTGGGCTCTGTAGTTTATTGTGTGTGTATGTGTGTGTGTGTATGTGTGTGTGGTGACTGGTTCTTTGAAACACAACACCGTGCTCCATTCAGTCAAGGGCCAGTGGTAATACTCCCTCAGCAATAACCTTCCTGACTCACTGATCTCTCTCTCTCTCTCTCTCTCTCTCTCTCTCTCTCTCTCTCTCTCTCTCACTCTCTACCTTTCTATATCTCTCTCTCTCTCTCCTGTATATCTCTACCTCCTCACTCTCTACCTTTCTATATCCCTCTCTCTCCTGTATATCTCTACCTCCTCTCTCTCTACCATTCTATATCTCTCTCTCTCCTGTATATCTCTACCTCCTCTCTCTCTACCTTTCTATATCCCTCTCTCTCTCCTGTATATCTCTACCTCCTCTCTCTCTACCATTCTATATCTCTCTCTCTCTCCTGTATATCTCTACCTCCTCTCTCTCTACCTTTCTATATCCCTCTCTCTCCTGTATATCTCTACCTCCTCTCTCTCTACCATTCTATATCTCTCTCTCTCCTGTATATCTCTACCTCCTCTCTCTCTACCTTTCTATATCCCCCTCTCTCTCTCTCCTGTATATCTCTACCTCTTCTCTCTCTACCTTTCTATATCCCTCTCTCTCACTCTCTCTCTCCTGTATATCTCTACCTCCTCTCTCTCTACCTTTCTATATCCCCCCTCTCTCTCTCCTGTATATCTCTACCTCCTCTCTCTCTACCATTCTATATCTCTCTCTCTCCTGTATATCTCTACCTCCTCTCTCTCTACCTTTCTATATCCCTCTCTCTCTCTCCTGTATATCTCTACCTCCTCTCTCTCTACCTTTCTATATCCCTCTCTCTCCTGTATATCTCTACCTCCTCTCTCTCTACCTTTCTATATCTCTCTCTCCTGTATATCTCTACCTCCTCTCTCTCTACCTTTCTATATCCCCCTTCTCTCTCTCCTGTATATCTCTACCTCCTCTCTCTCTACCTTTCTATATCCCTCTCTCTCTCTCTCTCTCTCCTATATATCTCTACCTCCTCTCTCTCTACCTTTCTATATCTCTCTCTCTCTCCTGTATATCTCTACCTCCTCTCTCTCTACCTTTCTATATCCCTCTCTCTCTCTCCTGTATATCTCTACCTCCTCTCTCTCTACCTTTCTATATCCCTCTCTCTCTCTCCTGTATATCTCTACCTCCTCTCTCTCTACCTTTCTATATCCCTCTCTCTCTCTCTCTCTCTCTCTCTCTCTCTCTCTCTCTCTCTCTCTCTCTCCTGTATCTCTACCTCCTCTCTCTCTACCTTTCTATATCCCTCTCTCTCTCTCCTGTATATCTCTACCTCCTCTCTCTCTACCTTTCTATATCCCTCTCTCTC
Source organism: Brachymystax lenok tsinlingensis (assembly GCA_030435695.1). Lineage (NCBI taxonomy): Eukaryota > Metazoa > Chordata > Actinopteri > Salmoniformes > Salmonidae > Brachymystax > Brachymystax lenok. The sequence continues at coordinate 17,119,946 of CM059782.1, forward strand.
TCCTGTATATCTCTACCTCCTCTCTCTCTACCTTTCTATATCCCTCTCTCTCTCTCTCTCTCTCTCTCTCTCTCTCTCTCTCTCTCTCCTGTATCTCTACCTCCTCTCTCTCTACCTTTCTATATCCCTCTCTCTCTCTCTCCTGTATATCTCTACCTCCTCTCTCTCTACCTTTCTATATCCCTCTCTCTCTCCTGTATATCTCTACCTCCTCTCTCTCTACCTTTCCCCCGGGATTTCAGAGTATTTAACAGGTATTTAAATCTACCCCAGATGTGGTTAATGCAGCATGTCTAAACTACTAAACATCAACCCAGAGAGCAGGGCTCCTGAAAGACTATAAGGCCTGGGAAGCCTACAGAGCACCAACACACACACACACACACACAGACAGACACACATGCTGAAGCCATTTCCTCTGCACTGGCGATTGTATTTTAGATTATCCTGGTCTGAGGAAAAAGAAAATAAGACATCTGAGGAAAAGAAATAAGAGGTTTTTGATGGAAGACAGAAATAAAATGGCGTGGATACTTTGACTGACTGTACAACCGTCTCTCTCCTACACACACTGAAATACACCCTCGCCCATAAACGCCTGTTCTCCCATGCATCATCTGAAACCAAGGCCAGAAGGCTCGTCACAACCGCACAGCCTGTAGTGTCAGCATCAATACTTAGTCAAACAGGAAGAACAAGCAAACAGAAAGACAAAGGGACACTAACTCCTGTATAAAATGCTTGTATCAGCACTGGTACTAATCGCCTTTGTTGTTGTCAATTATGACAAGCCCTCAAGTTTCATTTCAATGTTGTGGCCCAGGAACTGTGTCAAGGCAAGGCAGAAACACCTATTGTTCTCCTAGCTACTGTAACATCATATGAATAAACATAGCTGAGATTAAAGCTCCAATATCTTGCTGAACAGACACTATTTATCCATTTATTTGGTGTTTGGGGTTTAATTTCAGCCCTAGCAGCGTTGGGGAGGTGTGTGTGCATGTGTGTGTGCGTGTGTGTATGTGTATGTGTGTATCTGTGTATGTGTATGTGTGTGTGTGGTAAGACTGATTTTTAATAACAGAAAGAGAATGTTTAAAAGGAGAGACATCTTCAAAATGTTCTAAAAAACCACTTGCCTCCCCCCACACACACACACACTATGGGTGGAAATATAACACAAACTCGCTAATATGACCCTGTCTGTCCCAGACATAGAGGAAAGAGAGAGAGATCTTGTTTTTCCTTTCATTGCCCAGCTTTGTGTGTGACTGCCTCCCCGCTCCCTCTCTCCCCCTCTCTCTCTCTCCCCCTCTCTCCCCCTCTCTCTCTCCCCCCTACAAGTGTGTGTGTGTCTGTGTGTGTGTGTGTGTGTGTGTGTGTGTGTGTGTGTCTGTGTGTGTGAGATCTACCTGTCACGTCTATCCACCTATCTGGTGCTGGACTGCTACACCAGAGAGAGAGACCAGTAAAACATAATACTGATTAAACACAGAGAAACACACACACACGCACATACAGTACATGCCCAAATGCATCCTCTCATAGACACGTATACATAGAGACATACACAAAGACATTCAAAGAAATGGGCACCCAAGCCCTCACAGGAAACCAGGTTATCTTTTTAGCTCATCACTGTTGTTATCTCTTGGTTTCTAGGGAATTAAACCTGAGAGGAAAGGACATTCTGAGAACACTACAAAATGGAGGACAGACTGTCTGCCCGCCTGCTGAAAATAGGCCTATGACGGTCAGTATCCAAATGGATATGCTTTTCCTGGACTCTTATCTAACAGTCTTCTGCTACTGTCTAATACAAGTGTATAAAACAGACGTGTCTACTTTAAAAGCCATGACAAATCTATTCTGCTGTATTGTATTCCTACACCAGAGGTCTGAGAGTTGAAAGCTTATGACTATATAATGATAGGCATCGTGTTCAGAATTAGATTGAGGCGATTCCAGGAAAAATGTTCATCTCTCTGTTTTGTGTAATTATTTTTCATAACATGAGAACAATGGTAGAATGCTACAAAATATTTGAACAAATTGAATATGAATTTATGTTCCAGACAGGGAAACAGAAATCTGCTTCTGGATAATCAGTCATTACAAAAGCTATTATAGTAGGTTTGTGTAGAAGGGTTGGTCATTATTACAGAAGCAAAAGCATTGATATCATGCTTTTTTTGTCTATGTTTGTTGGCCATCTGTGGAACACTCCTTAGTTCAGTAGGCTTCCACTAGGGGGTTCTAGTTGGTGTGGCTGTGCTATTTAGCCAAAAGAACAGGACGAAAAAGACAGATAAGAAAATAAAAATCTCTAAGAAGCCCAAAGTAATTAGGGTTTCCCCTATTACAGGCAAAAATAAAATACACACACTTTCTGCCAAGAGATGATATTTGTAGATGGGTACAAATGGTAGTCTTGGCTTTTATCCGACTTCAGGGAAACATGCAAAAAAATCCCATTTCATTGCAGGCTTATACAATGTAATATGGAAGCTCACAGCCACTGATATACACGGACAGAAAGACCAGACATATGCTTGAAATCAATCACATTATACAGTCAGAGGGAGAGAGAAAGAGAGGGAGAGAGAGAGAGAGAGACAGAGAGAGAGAGAGAGAGAGAGAGAGAGAGAGAGAGAGAGAGAGAGAGAGAGAGAGAGAGAGAGAGAGAGAGAGAGAGGGAGAGAGAGAGAAAGAGAGAGAGCTCTGTTCGTGTTTCCTCTGATTCCTTTCCACTCACTTTCCTTGTTTTATTCTGCCCTTTCCCTCCCTCCCTCCCTCCCTCCCTCCCTCCCTCCCTCCCTCCCTCCCTCCCTCCCTCCCTCCTCCCTCCCTCCCTCCCTCCCTCCCTCCCTCCCTCCCTCCCTCCCTCCCTATCTCCTTCCTCCCTCCCTCCCTATCTCCACCAGTGTCTGTTTTAGATTTGAGCGTGTGGTAAACTCATATCTCTTCCTTATCTGTGATGGCCGTCACAAGACTAGGCCCTGCACGTTTCCCTGCATTACTCTGCCTGTCCAAAACATACTGCCTTATACGCTTATTCACAATGACGTAGATTCAAAATGACAATCTCGTACATGGACAGTGAAATACAAAATAATCTTCAAAATGATAATCTACCACGTAGGTAAAAAAATTATGCTTTTAAAAAATCACGTTACAAATCTATTAAAAATTACAATGTTATCCAATATTATAAATGTTGAATTAAATTCCCTTTCTGAAAACTCATTTAATGTTCTTATTCAAAATGCCCATCTTTGACATAGAAGCGCTATTATTTCAAGGATTTATGTTTTAGTGTCACATGAAATGTGAAACAAATTCCATAGCGGTTTGAAATGAAATCCTGTTCTGAGCGAAACAAATTCCACAGTGGTTTGAAATCAAATCCTGTTCTGAGCAAAACAAATTCCATAGCGGTTTGAAATGAAATCCTGTTCTGAGGAAATCAAATTCCATAACAGTTTGAAATGAAATCCTGTTCTGAGCAAAACAAATTCCACAGCGGTTTGAAATCAAATCCTGTTCTGAGCAAAACAAATTCCACAGCGGTTTGAAATAAAATCCTGTTCTGAGCAAATCAAATTCCATAACAGTTTGAAATGAAATCCTGTTCTGAGCAAAACAAATTCCATAGCGGTTTGAAATGAAATCCTGTTCTGAGCGAAACAAATTCCATAGCGATTTGAAATCAAATCCTGTTCTGAGCAAAACAAATTCCACAGCGGTTTGAAATCAAATCCTGTTCTGAGCAAAACAAATTCCATAGCGGTTTGAAATCAAATCCTGTTCTGAGCAAAACAAATTCCACAGTGGTTTGAAATTAAATCCTGTTCTGAGCAAAACAAATTCCATAGCGGTTTGAAATGAAATCTTGTTCTGAGCAAATCAAATTCCATAACAGTTTGAAATGAAATCCTGTTCTGAGCAAAACAAATTCCATAGCGGTTTGAAATTAAATCCTGTTCTGAGCAAATCAAATTCCATAACAGTTTGAAATGAAATCCTGTTCTGAGCGAAACAGAATCCATAACGGTTTGAAATTAAATCCTGTTCTGAGCGAAAGAGAATCCATAACAGTTTGAAATGAAATCTTGTTCTGAGTGAAACAGAATCCATAACAGTTTGAAATGAAATCCTGTTCTGAGTGAAACAGAATCCATAACAGTTTGAAATGAAATCCTGTTCTGAGTGAAACAGAATCCATAACGGTTTGAAATGAAATCCTGTTCTGAGTGAAACAGAATCCATAACGGTTTGAAATGAAATCCTGTTCTGAGTGAAACAGAATCCATAACGGTTTGAAATGAAATCCTGTTCTGAGTGAAACAGAATCCATAACGGTTTGAAATGAAAAAAGAAAAGTCAACTGTCACATTTAAAAACCAATCAGATTGTACCGGCAGTACGATTGTGTTCACCCCACCTCTCAGCTGGGTATCCTATAGGGTCATCCTGTGGTGTTTTTGGCACCCACGTCCATCCTACTTCCCTACACTAATTGTAAGCGTCTATTGATTGTGTTTAAACAAAGTTGTTAAAAAAAATTTGGGAGAAAGGATCAATATGTAAATGAGCTGTGTTATTGATTGTAAATTACCTTTCAATTAGAGGAAACAGTGGGACTTTTAACTGGGCAATTAGCCCATCAAGGGAGTAGGATGAGAGGGTTTATTGATAAACTTTAGCAGCGGTGGCTGTTTAACCATCGATTTGGTCATTTGTGATGCCATTGGTATGCAGCAGGCTCTGACACACACACCTGTCTCAGTAGACGGACACTGAACCTTTATCCTGGGAAAGTCAGAGAAGCAGCATCTACGAGAGTGTGAGTGTGTGTGTGTGTGTGTGTGTGTGTGTGTGTGTGTGTGTGTGTGTGTGTGTGTGTGTGTGTGTGTGTGTGTGTGTGTGTGTGTGTGTGTGTGTCCATGTGGATCCCTTTAGACCTAATCAGGTAACACGTTTTGTTTTGGGAGCTCATTGGATGAAATCTTTATCTGTCGTATCGATCAGTTAGTAACAGTGTAACAGTCTTACCACACACGCACGTACGCACGCACGCACGCACACACACACACACACACACACACACACACACACACACACACACACACACACACACACACACACACACACACACACACACACACACACACACACACACACACACACACTCATCAAGCCCAGGACCCAGTAGATCACTTAACAGTTAATCATTGGCAGCTTAAGACAGTAGGGCTACAGAGACAAGCCTCCTGGTCCAACCCTGACCACCTCTATTACTGGGGATTGGGATGACTTTAGAAGATAGACAGACAGCAAAGACAGGGGGTGTGTGTGCGCGCGCGAGCGTGTGTGTCTGTAAGAGGAGATTACAAGGGATTGGACCTAGTTTATCACACCTTTGGAAGTGCAAGGGGAGAGAATGTGCGTGTGTGTATGTTCCTGTCAATACATGTAAATGTTTAGAGAATGCTAGAGGGTAGACTAGCGATGCTGGTTTATAATGTCAATCAAATCAAATGTTGAAAAGAGTGAATTAATTTCATGTTGCTTTTGAAATGTGAATGTGTTATTGTTTTCCCGGTCTTGCACCCATCTTTATTTAAAGGAAAAGTTCAGCCATTTTGAATGTTATATTGTTTTTGTGCATCTCTGAGTGATGTTCTATCAATTCCCCGGGTCATTTCATGTTTTCATGTGGATCTGAGTTGAAATCCAGCCAGGTATGACGTAGCACCGTGATAAAGTCTCTCTCACTACAATGGAAGTTAATAGGACATTTAGGCGAAAACGTCTATCATACATGTCAGACTTCAATACTGGCCGATGTTATAACTCAGGAGGATGTCTTCTCTCCAATGAGCCATTGATCATATTTTTGTGATATTCCTACCATGGCCAATATACTCCCATTCACTCCTTGAAGGAGAGCGCTCCTTGTCCCAGAATTGCCCCGAATGCACCGCGCGGCCCATTGACGTAGCGTGGGCAACGTTTCCCATCTCCTCAAAAGTATATCTGCCGTTGTGAATGTGAGACTCCACTCTGTGTGGCACATCGATCTGCAGGTTGAACATGGTGAGATTGTAGACTACTAAATTGATAGTGCAGTGTGTTTGGGCGATTTTACAGCTAACTGGCTACGTTACACGCTGATATTGTCTTTGGTATTATTGTGTGTATCTACGTTTGCTAGCTAGCTACCTTGCTATTCCATTGTGGATTTTGTAGTCGACTTGAGCTGCAACAGATTTCCATAACGATTTTCCATGTTGCGACCAACCTTACTATAACGCCAAAATTAAACATTTGTTCACCCCCCCAAAAAATCTCACATATCTCACATTGTGACACAACAAAATGAAGGACTTAGTGGTTTTGGGTGGATTTTTCCTTGAAGTGAAGTGTCAGCAAGTACTGACTGGTGTATCTAGCTATTCAAATTTACCATCAAATACATCTCTCTCTCTCTCCTTCTCCACATCTCTTTAATGCAGGTGTACTTGTGTGTGTGTATGTGTGGCGGCAGCAAGTGGCAGCTGCCAGTCTTAAGAGTTATCCCTCCCAATACATACAAACACCTCGTAAGCCAGCTCTGTCTGAGCTCGGACTCTCTTGGATTAATCTCTACGTCTTTCCGCTCAAATGACACGTGTGTGTGTGCTTGTGTACAGTACAGTACAGTACATTAGTTCTCAATTAATTAAGCTTAATCTGTCCATGATTCTGCCATTTAATGATAATTCAGCAGGCTGTTTATTTGATTATTGGTCAATTAAAGCTAATTAGGAGAATCATCTGAATATGTCTCTGTTCTTTCTGTTCCGACCTTTCATTCTCATTTGACCATCCTTATCCCCTCTCAGTCTTCATATCTCTATAATAAGTGTATCTGTGTGTGTGTGTGTGTTCGCGTGGGGTTACTCTGAAGGAGGAAGTCCCTCTCACCTCCCTCTCTCCTCAAAAGCCTTGGAGATTCCCGCCACCAAAAATCAATGTGTGTGTGTGTGTGTGTGTGTGTGTGTGTGTGTGTGTGTGTGTGTGTGTGGACGTTCCGAGCGCCTCTCAAGGTTTTGTAAGACAAATCTCTCTTGCGCTCCACAGCTTTAGTGCTATTGAACCAGGATTCGATCACTGGCCACAGTGAATAATGCAACACACACTTCTGCTCACTTAGCAGGGCCCCACAGCACCAGAGTGTATGTGTATGAGTGTGTGTGAGAGAGATAGAGAGAGTGTGTGTTGTGTGTTGGGGGCGGCTATTTCCACAAATGCAACCGGGCATTTCTTTGACGTCTGCTAACCCTCCTTAATCTACTGTCAGATGGATGTTCTCCCACAATGATACTGACTGTGTGTGCTAGGGATGTGTGTGTGTGTGTGTGTGTGTGTGTGTGTGTGTGTGTGTGTGTGTGTGAGACATACTCAAACAGACATTGCTAGCCTGCACTTTGACACACACTGACTCGTTACATCTACATCTCTT
>CM059782.1:17132452-17169952 GCA_030435695.1 Brachymystax lenok tsinlingensis
TTCTTTTTGCTTGGTCTGATGGATGGAGAACGGTTGTGTCTTTCTGCTTGGTCTGATGGATGGAGAACGGTTGTTTCTTTCTGCTTGGTCTGATGGATGGAGAACGGTTGTGTCTTTCTGCTTGGTCTGATGGATGGAGAACGGTTGTTTCTTTCTGCTTGGTCTCATGGATGGAGAACAGTTGTTTCTTTCTGCTTGATCTGATGGATGGTTGTTGCTTGGTCTGATGGGAGGGAGAACGGTTGATGCCTTCTGCTTGGGCTGGTTCATAGGGCTGATTTATAGGGCTGATTTATTTTTTATTTATTTTACCTTTATTTAACCAGGTAGGCTAGTTGAGAACAAGCTCTCATTTACAACTGCGACCTGGCCAAGATAAGCACAGCAGTTTGATACATACAACAACAAAGAGTTACACATGGAATACACAGACATACAGCTAATAATACAGTAAAAAAAATATATATATATATATATGAAAAAACAAAATCTATATACAGTGACCGCAAATGAGGTAAGATAAGTGAGGAAGGGCAACAAATAGGCCATGGTGGCGAGGTAATTACAATATAGCAATTAAACACTGGGATGGTAGATGTGCAGAAGATAAATGTGCAAGTTACTGGGGTGCAAAGGAGCAAGATAAATAAATAAATAAGTACATTATGGGGATGAGGTAGTAGGATAGGCTGTTTACAGATGGGCTATGTGCAGGTGCAGAGATCTGTGAGCTGTACTGACAGCTGGTGCTTAAAGCTAGTGAGGGAGATATGAGTCTCCAGCTTCAGTGATTTTTGAAGTTCGTTCCAGTCATTTGCAGCAGAGAACTGGAAGGAAAGGCAGCCAAAGGAGGAATTGGCTTTAGGGGTGACCAGTGAGATATACCTGCTGGAGCGCGTGCTACGGGTGGGTGCTGCTATGGTGACCAGTGAGCTGAGATAAGGCGGGGCTTTACCTATCAGAGACTTGTAGATGACCTGGAGCCAGTGGGATTGGCGCCGAGTATGAAGCGAGGGCCAGCCAACGAGAGCATACAGGTCGCAGTGGTGGGTAGTATATGGGGATTTGGTGACAAAACGGATGACACTGCGATACACTGCATCCAATTTGTTGAGTAGAGTGTTGGAGGATATTTTAGAAATGACATCGCCGAAGTCGAGGATCGGTAGGATGGTCAGTTTTAGGGTATGTTTGGCAGCATGAGTGAAGGATGCTTTGTTGCGAAATAGGAAGCCGATTCGGGATTTCATTTTGGATTGGAGATGTTTCATGTGAGTCTGGAAGGAGAGTTTACAGTCTAGCCAGTCACCTAGGTATTTGTAGTTGTCCACATATTCTAAGTAAGAGCCGTCCAGAGTAGTGATGCTGGACAGGCGGGCAGGTGCGGGCAGTGATCGGTTGAAAAGCATGCATTTAGTTTTACTTGCATTTAAGAGCAGTTGTAGGCCACGGAAGGAGAGTTGTATGGCATTGAAGCTCGTCTGGAGGTTAGTTAACACAGTGTCCAAAGAAGGGCCAGAAGTATACAGAATGGTGTCGTCTGCGTAGAGGTGGATCAGAGAATCACCGGCAGCAAGAGCGACATCATTGATGTATACAGAGAAGAGAGTCGGCCCGAGAATTGAACCCTGAGGCACCCCCATAGAGACTGCCAGAGGCCCTCCGATTTGACACACTGAACTATCAGAGAAGTAGTTGGTGAAACAGGCGAGGCAATCATTTGAGAAACCAAGGCTATTGAGTCTGTCAATAAGAATGGGGTGATTGACAGAGTCGAAAGCCTTGGCCAGGTCAATGAATACGCCTGCACAGTAATGTCTCTTATCGATAGCGGTTATGATATCGTTTAGGACCTTGAGGTGCACCCATGACCAGCTCTGAAACCATTTATAGGGCTGGTTCATAGGGCTTGTTCATAGGGCTGGGCTGGTTCAAAGGGTTGGTTCATAGGGCTGGTTTATAGGGCTGGTTTATAGGGCTGGTTCATAGGGCTGGTTTATAGGGCTGGTTCATAGGGCTGGTTCATAGGGCTGGTTCATAGGGCTGGTTCATAGGGCTGGTTTATAGGGCTGGTTCAAAGGGCTGGTTCAAAGGGCTGGTTCATAGGGCTGGTTTATAGGGCTGGTTCATAGGGAGATAAACAGTCTAATGGCGTAGGACTACACACACGGATACACTCTCAGAAGCAACTACTGCACATTCAACCCTCTTTGCTTCAGATTCTTCGTCTCTTACCGTTTCACACTACATTTCATGTTTTTTTCCTTCAATAACATACAGTGTGTCTGTCACTGTTTCCAACACAAACATGATCTATCAGCCATTAGTTTCATCATAAAACTATGAGGATGATGGAAAAACGTGACTGAGAACAAGTCCATTTGTACTGTATGTACTTGAATGTGCATCTATGATAATGTTCTCATAGCAGCTCTATTCACCATCTAACTCTGTTATACAGCGGGGAAACACAATCATCTAATTTGGACTAACGACTTTTGGCCGAAGTTCAAAGCCAGACAACAAAATGGCTGAACTCTCTGTGCCATGTTGTGGAGGAATTTATTCTCCCTGTCTGCGATCTAAACTGGCATTCTCTATCAAGTCAATTTCCTTCAACTGTAGGAGGATTCATAAACACATAAACACACATGAAGAACGTGCACACACGCACTCTGTCACGCACACACATGGGTACAAAACATGGGCGGTGAGTGTTTTTGTTTCACATTTTTATGGGGAGACCATTTTAACAAGCTCAAGTGTGTGTAAAAAGCTGCGTTGCCCGTCTCTTAGATTACATTGATTTACAAATGGGGGAACTCCACTTAAAACTCACGTTTAACCACATCACACTCACATGCTCGCTCACACGCTCACAAACACGCACACACACTTAGCTCTATGGTGTTTACCTAGAGTAAATGATGAGACAACTGGGGCATGATATTGGGAGTTACCGTCACCTAGGGAAAACTGGTAGTGAGAGATTCTCAGACACACACACATGAAGCGAGACATTTTGATTACTACACTGCTAACTTACTGAGAAGTCACAGGGAAAGGGGGTGGGAGAGAGAGTGAGATAAATACTATTTTCTCGACTACAGTGACTCTAGTCCACCTTCCTTAGCCCCACATACAGATAATAATTAGACAATAAAACCAGCATCAAAGCTATTTAATGAAATCCACTCACACGTATAGTCCTGGGCACTAGTAAGCTGTTATTCCCAGAGTGGCAGAGTTCTGCTTTAACAGAAAGATACCTCTCAGCACCTCAATAAATATGGTTCATACCAACCAGTAGCTAATCAATAGAAACTGTACAAGACAGGAGTTATACAGCAGCAGAAAACACATGCTAAACACACATGTACATAAGCATCCACATGAACTCAGTCTGTTCCCTAATTATACAATCAAATCTGCTCCACTGAAAATAAAGTTCAGATATTCTGAAAGGCCTGAAATTAATATCCACACTTCTCTCCAACTGTCTTCTGTATACTGTAAAAGGAAACAGGTAAATGTGTTTTACTAGGGGCTTGGTGAAATAATACTGGTGTTCCCCAAAACATGATGCAGTATGGACAGAAGCAGGGCATCCGAGAACGTGCCCAGCAGTGTCAACTCAAACCCTACACTTCCTTCTTAGTGGAAATTCCCTATGTGGCATACAACTGGGGGTATATGACCGCCCCCCCCCCCAAAACAAATGTGTTTAACAGTGGCACAGTGGCAGTGTGTGTGTGTGTGTGTGTGTGACAGAATAAACTTTTAGGGAGAATAGGGGTGTGTGTTAAAAGGAACTGTAATGATTTATCTATCCTGGCTTGTCTTGTGGTCCCAAATCCCAAACCTCTCTGAATCACCTGTGATCCACTTCTAATTGAAACCAAACGTATAGACGGCCTACTTCTCTCTCAATATGGCAGCTCTTCATTTCTCCATACGGTCAAGGTTATGTGTGTGTGTGTGTGTGTGTGTGTGTGTGTGTGTGTGTGTGTGTGTGTGTGTGTGTGTGTGTGTGTGTGTGTGTGTGTGTGTGTGTGTGTGTGTGTGTGTGTGTGTGTGTGTGTGGAGAGAGAGCTGCTATCACATGTGGTTCTCAGTACTGGACACATCTGGTTTGCGGGTCCATATATAAACAGGACACTTTGGGGAGCACAGATTAATGTCTAACACACACGAACACACACACACACACACACACACACTAAAAGTGCACTGGAATGCCATTCAAAACGTGTTAGCCGTCCCTCCTGACAGGTCAAGCAAAGCAAAAACAAGTTAAGCACTCATTTCATTGTGCCGGATTAGCATAGGAATGATTATATAATAGACTATGACTGTGTCTTCTGGTTTAAATTACAGCCCCCTCTACACCGTAACCCCCGACTCAAAGAAAACCATTCATCTTTTTTGTCTCTCAGAATGTTTTACAGTTCTGCTACACTTATTAGTGGCTGGCAGACCCTGGGCTTTTAAATGAAAGCCAAATTGCTTTGGTCATGAGAAAGGAAATGAAGGCTCACTCCAGGGAGAGACATATGTGTGTGTGTGTGTGTGTGTGTGTGTGTGTGTGTGTGTGTGTGTGTGTGTGTGTGTGTGTGTGTGTGTGTGTGTGTGTGTGTGTGTGTGTGTGTGTGTGTGTGTGTGTGTGTGTGTGTGTGTGTGTGCGTGCGTGTGTGATCCTCCCAAAGGCAGAGTTTCATAAGTCTGGGATGCCTGGGATGTCCCTGCACAGGGGACGGCAGAGAGTGTGTGTGTTGGTGATATATGCGTAGCACCATAATGGGAACAGCGTGCTCATTTTGGGGAGATTAGGTGGACTGCACTGCCTGACTCATAAGACGTGATCTGAGTACGGAGGGTGAGAGGGATGGAGAGAGGGAGGGAAGGATGGAGAGAGGGAGGGAAGGATGGAGAGAAGAAAGGAGGGAGGGATGGATGGAGGGAGAGAAGAAGGGAGAACTCTTTTGACTCATCACTTACACTGCTGCTACTGTCTATTCCCTATCTTGTTGCCTTTATCTCTACCTATATGTATATATCTACCTGCATTACCTCGTACCCCTACACATTGACTCGGTACTGGTACCCCATGTATATAGCCACGTTATCGTTACTCATTGTGTATTTATTCCTCGTGTTATTTTTATTCATTTTTTTTTTTTAAATGTCTCTCTGCATTTTTGGGAAGTAAGCATTTCATAGTCTACACCCGTTGTTTATGAAGCATGTGAAAAATAACATTTGATTTTATTTGATGGATGGAGGGAGGGAGGGGGAGGGAGGGATGGATGAAGGAGGGGGGGATGGATGGATGGATGGAGGGAGATGGGTGGATGGAGGGGTAGATGAATGTGATGGTAAAGGGTTTGGGAGAGGGAGAGGGAGGGATGGAGGAAGAGACGGTTTGGTTGTGGTAGGAGGAAGGAATGGGGGAAACTAGAAGTTAGACTAGTATACTGTGGGTCCAAGTCCCATGTTTCAAATCAAATCCAAGAAAACCCATATAAAAACGACTAAACCATTACCTTGTTGTTGAGGGCAGTCTTTGACGTGGTAGAGTTGGTGTAGATTCAGGCCGTCCTCCTCTCCTCCCAGTCCCTGCTGGTGGAGCTGTAGCTTCCTCAGACCCTCGTTCTGCTGGTGGCGTGGGGAGCGAGCGTGCTGCACCAGGTTCAGACTGGCCTTGGTGGAGTAGTCACACAGGGCACAGTAGTACACACACTGATCACCGCTGCACGCACTCTCCTGCTTCTGCAAGTGCTGTAGGAGAGAGGAGGAGAGAGTAGAGAGATTGTTAACATTTGTATGAGAAATTGCTTTTTGATTGATGGTCAAGGACAAAGGTGCAGACAGCAAACCTGTCTATATCTGAAGCACCTTTGTCCTTGACCATAGTGGGACTCACTATTATCTAGTAGGACAAAAACAGTAGATCCCATGTTTGAAACAGAAAATGTAGGAAGGAGAAATCAACAAAGGATATTTCTGAGCGGACAGGAAAACACATCCAGTGTGCTTAGAATAATGAAAGGATGGTAATAAACGGATGGAAGAAAATCCAGATGGTACTGACAAGGAGGAGAGATTGGAGAGACAAAGTGAGGAGTGGAGAGACAAAGTGAGAAGAGGAGAGACAAAGTGAGAAGAAGAGAGACAAAGTGAGGAGAAGAGAGACAAAGTGAGGAGAGGAGAGACAAAGTGAGAAGAGGAGAGACAAAATGAGAAGAGGAGAGACAAAGTGAGAAGAGGAGAGACAAAGTGAGGAGAAGAGAGACAAAGTGAGGAGAGGAGAGACAAAGTGAGAAGAGGAGAGACAAAGTGAGAAGAGGAGAGACAAAGTGAGGAGAAGAGAGACAAAGTGAGAAGAGGAGAGACAAAGTGAGAAGAGGAGAGACAAAGTGAGGAGAGGAGAGACAAAGTGAGGAGAAGAGAGACAAAGTGAGGAGAAGAGAGACAAAGTGAGAAGAGGAGAGACAAAGTGAGGAGAGGAGAGACAAAGTGAGGAGAAGAGAGACAAAGTGAGAAGAGGAGAGACAAAGTGAGGAGAGGAGAGACAAAGTAAGGAGAGGAGAGACAAAGTGAGGAGAAGAGAGACAAAGTGAGAAGAGGAGAGACAAAGTGAGAAGAGGAGAGACAAAGTGAGGAGAGGAGAGACAAAGTGAGGAGAAGAGAGACAAAGTGAGAAGAGGAGAGACAAAGTGAGAAGAGGAGAGACAAAGTGAGGAGAAGAGAGTGAGAAGAGGAGAGACAAAGTGAGAAGAGGAGAGACAAAGTGAGGAGAAGAGAGACAAAGTGAGGAGAAGAGAGACAAAGTGAGAAGAGGAGAGACAAAGTGAGGAGAGGAGAGACAAAGTGAGGAGAAGAGAGACAAAGTGAGGAGAAGAGAGACAAAGTGAGAAGAGGAGAGACAAAGTGAGAAGAGGAGAGACAAAGTGAGAAGAGGAGAGACAAAGTGAGGAGAAGAGAGACAAAGTGAGAAGAGGAGAGACAAAGTGAGAAGAGGAGAGACAAAGTGAGAAGAGGAGAGACAAAGTGAGAAGAGGAGAGACAAAGTGAGGAGAGGAGAGACAAAGTGAGAAGAGGAGAGACAAAGTGAGGAGAGGAGAGACAAAGTGAGAAGAGAAAAGACAAAGTGAGAAGAGGAGAGACAAAAATTGAGTTTTTGAAAAGGTGTCTTCACAATTAATTTGAAAAATCTATTATTTCTCAGACACAGGACAACAGAAGTGTTAGGATTCACAGTGTGTGTGTGTGAGGGTGTGAGGGTGTGAGGATGTGTGTGAGTGTGTGTGTACCTGAGCTTCCTAAATCTACTCTTCAAACAAAATACTAAAACTAAGAACACAAAAGAGGCAGAGCTGTTTTGTGTGTGAGAAGCATGTTGTCCAGCTCTAGTCATTATTAATAACAGCAGGGAGGTGCTGTCAGTTGCAAGCTTGAATTTTGACCAACTCTCTTACCCCCTACCCCCTACCCCCACACCACCCCTCCCCCAGCCTCATACATCCGGGGAAGCCAAGCATATCAAGTGTGTCTCCATTGCTGGCGACCTAATGAACAATGGCCAGAAACAAAAGGCCAGGCTAGAAGCTTGATTAACTGATCCTCTGATAGAATACAGAGAGGGGAACATGCCATCAAGCTGCAGGTGTGTGTTAGAGAGAGAGAGAGAGAGAGAGAGAGAGAGAGAGAGAGAGAGAGAGAGAGAGAGAGAGAGAGAGAGAGAGAGAGAGAGAGAGAGAGAGAGAGAGAGAGAGAAACGGACTACTAAGGATTAGCCACATATCTAACGCACATCACCCCCGCCCCTTCTCTCTTTCTCTTGGTCTTTGTTTTTTCAGAAAAAGAAACGTACAAGGTTTTTCTCACGAGGCAGTGGGATGTCCGTGGCAGTCGGGGGCCCTTTCAGGGGTCTAAAGTTTTAATTAAGTTGGAGTTGTCAGAAGAAAGCCGCATGCACGCACACGCACACAGAGTGCTGGCCAGCGCTCACAGTCATTAATTACTATCTTTGTTTCTCTGTGAAAGAGAGGCCTCCTTTTCTGCGTGTGTAGACAGACACGCTCAGAGAGGACAGCTAACACTCTGCAAGGCCACACCGAGACACTAACCTCTCGCTTGCTTTCTGTCTGTCTCTCTTACTTTCTGTCTTTCTGTCTCCATACACAAGAAATACAAATTCTTCCCCTGCTTTTCAGAGAGTACAGAGGGAGACGCACAAAGAAAGAACCCAGCAGGCGGCCATCTTGTTGTGAGCCATGATGAAGACAACAACATGTGTTCTGCAAGGTTGGGCTCAATTACAATTTAATTCTTGAATTCACTCATGAAGTTAAAAATGTACGTTGAATTCAATTCGAATTTCAAACATTTTAAAGTTGTTGAAATTTAATTGAATTTGAATTGTAAAAACATTGAATGTTTGGAATTTCATTGGAATTGAATATTTGTACATTTCCCAGTTAATGGAATTCTGAAACATTTACTGTAGAATTCGTTATGTATGTGTATTTATTATGGATCCCCAGGAGCTGTTGCCAAAGCAGCAGCTACTCTTCCTGGTGTCCAATCACAGTTACACACAATAAAACAATACATAACCCAACACATTATTACACACTACTCTACCATAACATCTCTACAATACAGAATAAATAACACAGCAAAATAACAATATTAAAATGTTTATGTGTGTACCAGTGGAGGCTTCTGAGGGGAGGACGACTCATACAAATGTCTGGAATGGAGTCAATGGAGTGGTATCAACCAGATGGAAACCACGTCGTTGATGTGTTTGATACCGTTGCATTGACTCCATTCCAGCCATTATTATGATCCGTCCTCCCATCAGCAGCCTCCACTGGTGTGTAGAGTGCATGTGTTAGCATGTGTTTGCGAATGCTGTATGAAATTCGAATCATTTCAGCTTGTATTTCTATATTTCCAGATAGCTAGGTTGTCTGAACAGTGATTAGCCTGAAAGCCCAGGGGAATTTGAATTGAGATTTGTGGAATTGTTGGGGGATCATATTGAATTGGGAATTTAATTGTTGGAATTGACCTAACTTACAAGAATTTAGCTATCTCTGAATGCAAAGACAGACCTGGAATTTAAATTGAATTAATAGGAAGAGGGAATTGAATTAGAATTGAATTAGTGGAATTAACCCCAACCTGGTGTCCTGTGGTACATGACGACCCCAGACAATACTATTTATAATAACTAGGCCAGATGAACAATCTCTGGTGCTTCAGAGTGACACTTCTTTCAACAGAGCCACTCATACTGTTCTCACCTAATTCAACCTCTTTCTGACTACTGTTATCATGTGTGTGTGTGTCAGCGTGAGTGTGTGTGTGTGTGTGTCAGTGTGAGTGTGTGTGTGTGTGTGTGTGTGTCAGTGTGTGTGTGTGTGTGTGTGTCAGTGTGAGTGTGTGTGTGTGTGTGTGTGTGTGTGTCAGTGTGAGTGTGCTTGAAGAGTACATGCAGAAATACGCAGGAAATTATACATCTTATTCTCAGAGTTCTCTGAGACGGTAGATAAATTGAGTTCCCTTCTGAGCCAAGACTTTCAGTTTAACGTTGGTCATAATAATATACCTTTACCCTTCACCCAGCTTGGATGCTAATCATAACAACACAGCCATTCTTTTTGCTTCTCGTAACAGGATTCAACTGTCTTGAGTAGTTAGTCGGTTTCTACATTGCTTTATCCTTTTAGAAATATTAATTTAAATCTCCATCAGCAAATTCCTGTGCATTCCTTTAAGACCAGACCTAAAATAGTGTAGTTTTCTCTTTTCCATTTAATGGTCTCTGGCAGAGACAGTCAGGCAGGCGGTGGGGAGAGAGAGACAGAGACAGAGATAGACAGAGACAGAGACAGAGAGGGACAGTGAGAGAGAGAGAGAGAGAGAGAGAGAGAGAGAGAGAGACAGAGAGACAGAGAGGGACAGTGAGAGAGAGAGAGAGAGAGAGAGAGAGAGAGGGACAGTGAGAGAAAGAGAGAGAGAGAGAGAGGGACAGTGAGAGAGAGAGAGAGAGAGAGAGAGAGAGAGAGAGAGAGAGAGAGAGAGAGAGAGAGAGAGACAGTTGGCGGATTCTGGATTTATGGAGTTAGAGAGGAGTGGTTCTAGCGGTACCAGACTTTAGGAACCGTTACACACACACACACACGCTTGCTATTTCAGTGATCGAGTGCTCTCATGCTCTTTCACGTGTGTGTGTTTCCTTTCCTTCTCTGGGTGTGTGTGTGTGTGGATTAGTGTTTTTGGCAAACAACCAACAGGGTTAGAGCTGCAGTGCTCCCAGAGGATCAATCAGATTCTACTAACGATAGGTCCCATGGTGCCCCTCAAGATGCCAGTACAAAATATCTCTATTTTCCACCATGTGTGTGTTGTGTGTGTTGTGTGTGTTGTGTGTGTTGACGGTGGGGCGAAGGGAGGTGCAGTGACAAACAATGCAAATTACAACACAGGGGACTCCCAATCATCTGTCAAGCACCAGACACTGGACCCCCCCACCTCCACACACACACAGACACACACACACACACCTCAACAAACCAAACCAAAGCACAGGGGAGCTTTGTACCTGTCAAATCTACAACACACCCCAAATCCCAGGGAAGGGTGTGTGTGTGTGTGTGTGTGTTCCTTCTCTGACAGAAATAGTTTATTTATTTATGCAGACTTGGATGTTTACAAAACACCTTTCACCTCTCCCTCATCCTCCTCTCCTGTCATATGTTGCTATTTCTGATTCAACTGTTCTTTCCTTTGTGACAAAACAGCCTCATTAACAGAATACTTAATAAGACAGAGGACAGCGTTTCACAAGTAGTTTTTACTTCTCTCCCTCTTCATCTCGCTCTCTCTCTCTCTCTCTCTCTCTCTCTCTCTCTCTCTCTCTCTCTCTCTCTCTCTCTTTCTCAATTCCTACGTTGGTAAAATGAAGAAAAAAAAATCCTTCAAAGAGAAAGAAGCATCTGTTTTCATCCTAAACCAGAAGAAAAATTAGGACATTCTATGTCAACATGACTTTTCCCTGTTATTAAGCACTATTGAACACATACTGTAGCTAAAATAACCCCTGGTATAACTCCCCTGGAACCTACCAACACCACAGCTATGCCTTAACATGTGTGTATGTGTGTTGAAATGGACAGACTTCTCTCTGCCCCCTCTCTGTATTGGGTTCTGTCTCTCCTTCCATCAGCAGTTTTGGGGTAATGCAGGTTGGGGGGGTAATGCAGTTGGAGGTAATGCAGTTCTTGGGGTAAAGCAATTTTGGGCTAATGCGGTTTTGTGGTAATGCAGTTTTGGGGTAATGCAATTTTGGGGCAATGCTCCCTTGGGGCAGGGGGTAATGCAGTTTTGGGAGTAATGTAGTTTTGGGGTAATGTATAATTTTGTGGTAATGCTCCTTGGGGGCGGGTGTCTGCAGTTTTGGGAGTAATGTAGTTTTGGAGTAATGTATAATTTTGTGGTAATGCTCCCTTGGAGGGCGAGGGGTAATGTAGTTTTGGGAGTAATGCAATTTTGGGGCAATGCTCCCTTTGGGGGCAGGGGGTAATGCAGTTTTGGGAGTAATGTAGTTTTGGGGTAATGTATAATTTTGTGGTAATGCCCCTTGGGGGGCGGGGGGTAATGCAGTTTTGGGAGTAATGTAGTTTTGGAGTAATGTATAATTTTGTGGTAATGCTCCTTGGAGGCGAGGGTAATGTAGTTTTGGGAGTAATGCAATTTTGGGGCAATGCTCCCTTTGGGGGCAGGGGGTAATGCAGTTTTGGGAGTAATGTAGTTTTGGGGTAATGTATAATTTTGTGGTAATGCCCCTTGGGGGGCCGGGGGTAATGCAGTTTTGGGAGTAATGTAGTTTTGGAGTAATGTATAATTTTGTGGTAATGCTCCCTTGGAGGGCGAGGGGTAATGTAGTTTTGGGAGTAATGCAATTTTGGGGCAATGCTCCCTTGGGGGGCAGGGGGTAATGCAGTTTTGGGAGTAATGTAGTTTTGGGGTAATGTATAATTTTGTGGTAATGCTCCCTTGGGGGGTTGGGGGTAATGCAGTTTTGGGAGTAATGTAGTTTTGGGGTAATTTATAATTTTGTGGTAATGCTCACTTGTTTTGTTCTTCTTTTGGAACCCAACCAGTTTTCGATGTAATTCTACAGGCTCTGCATTCCCCAGGGACTCAAAAACAACTACCCTGCTACAACAAAAGCATGTTTTGTTAATTGAAAGTATTTTATATTTCCATCAGTGCCACCTCCCTCCCTCCCTCCCTCCCTCCCTCCCTCCCTCCCTCCCTCCCTCCCTCCCTCCCTCCCTCCCTCCCTAACACATGTTAACAGTAACCACTGTTACCCGGAGTAATAGATGTAATGCCATATCACTGGTGATGGAACCACTGGCAACCTGACTCTAACATTCCTGCTGGAGAGAGGTATGCCAATGCTACGCACACACACTTGCTCTCACACACACGCACACTCAAACACATGCACATGTGAAAATCACACACACACTCTCTCCTTTTTTCATATCTTTCTCTCTCTCTCTCTCTCCCTCTCCCCCCTCTCTCTCTCTTGCTCTCTCTCTCTCTCAATTCAATTCAATTTAAGGGCTTTATTGGCATGGGAAACATATGTTTACATTGCCAAAGTGAAAGAGATAATAAACAAAAGTGAAATAAACATATTTTCTTTTTACAGTAATCATTACTCTCTCTCTCTCTCTCTCTCTCTCTCTCTCTCTCTCTCTCTCTCTCTCTCTCTCTCTCTCTCTCTCTCTCTCTCTATCCCCTGCTTTCACAAATCTAAAGAAGGAATGTATAAATTGCTAAATGTATAAATTGCTAAACTGCTTATCCTATTTATCCTTCCCTCTCTCTCCATCACATATTATTAGAGGCTGTGGCTTTCCAGCCAGTCCAGTGCAGGGCAGTCCAGGGCAGGGCAGGGCAGTCCAGTGCAGGGCATGGCAGGGCAGTCCAGTGCAGGGCATGGCAGGGCAGTCCAGTGCAGGGCATGGCAGTCCAGTGCAGGGCATGGCAGGGCAGTCCAGTACAGGGCATGGCAGGGCAGTCCAGTGCAGGGCATGGCAGGGCAGTCCAGTGCAGGGCATGGCAGGGCAGTCCAGCCAGTCCAGTGCAGGGCAGTCCAGGGCAGGGCAGTCCAGGGCAGGGCAGGGCAGGGCAGGGCAGTCCAGTGCAGGGCAGGGCAGTCCAGTGCAGGGCAGGGCAGTCCAGTGCAGGGCAGGGCAGGGCAGTCCAGTGCAGGGCAGGGCAGGGCAGTCCAGTACAGGGCATGGCAGGGCAGTCCAGTGCAGGGCATGGCAGGGCTCAAACTGGTTAGCTTAGCGCAGGTCATGTAATAACAATAATCATCTTAGCAAATGGCCGCCAAGCTAAACAAATTAATTAGCACAATGACTCTTTCACTGGCTGGCCTTCCAGCAGCTCCTCTCTCTCTCTGACGAGGCATGCTGGGAGTTTTCTGGGAGCTGCGGTTATCTGTGAATAATATAGCAACCACGCCCATGGTGTGTGTCTGTGTGTGTGTGTTTGTGTGTGTGTGTGTGTGTGTGTCCAAAATTAAAATCCCTGTACCATGGTTGCTTGTGCGTCAAGCGGTCCGACATCTCCGTAAACCTGTAATTTCTCAAAGCCTTGTCTCTGAGCTCATGTTGACCATCTCCTCTGTCCTCTACTTCACAGTCACTCACCCTGACAACATACACTGACAGTCACTCACCCTGACAACATACACTGACAGTCACTCACCCTGACAACATACACTGACAGTCACTCACCCTGACAACATACACTGACAGTCACCCTCCCTGACAACATACACTGACAGTCACTCACCCTGACAACATACACTGACAGTCACTCACACTGACAACATACAATGACAGTCACCCTCCCTGACAACATACAATGACAGTCACTCACCCTGACAACATACACTGACAGTCACCCTCCCTGACAACATACACTGACAGTCACTCACCCTGACAACATACACTGACAGTCACCCTCCCTGACAACATACACTGACAGTCACTCACACTGACAACATACAATGACAGTCACCCTCCCTGACAACATACACTTCACAGTCACTCACCCTGACAACATACACTGACAGTCACTCACCCTGACAACATACACTGACAGTCACTCACCCTGACAACATACACTGACAGTCACTCACACTGACAACATACACTGACAGTCACTCATGCTGACAACATACAATGACAGTCACTCACCCTGACAACATACACTGACAGTCACTCACACTGACAACATACAATGACAGTCACCCTCCCTGACAACATACACGGACAGTCACTCATGCTGACAACATACAATGACAGTCACTCACCCTGACAACATACACTGACAGTCACTCACCCTGACAATATACACAGACAGTCACTCACCCTGACAACATACAATGACAGTCACTCACCCTGAAAATATACAATGACAGTCACTCACCCTGACAACATACACAGATAGTCACTCACTCACCCTGACAACATACACTGACAGTCACTCACCCTGAAAACATACACAGACAGATGTCTTGCTCCCCCCCATAAATGATAAATAAATAAAATTGGCGCCGGCCAATTGTCTGGGAGAAGAAGAAAATCTGTCAGACAGTGCAAGAGCTGCTTTTGTAGCATCTTGTGTTGCTTTCAAGACAACTGGGAACTCTGAAAAATACTAGGTCAAATCATAACATCAGTGATCTTCAGGTCGGCAAATCTGAGCTTCAAAAAGAGGCCAGAGTTCCCGAGTTGGAATTCCAAGTTGGACCGTAAAAGAAAATCCCAGTTGCAGCTTGTTTTTATCCCAGTTCACAGTTGTCTTGACGCACTGAAGCCGAAAGTTGGAGATTTCCGAGTTCCTATTTGTTTTGAACGCGGCATCAAACGACAACCGAAGGCAGGCTTCATCAGCGCGTCACACACCACTTTGCAATGAGCTGGAGGCAATACGCATTTACTTAATTGTTTGAAACCTGAACATTTTCCTACAAATTATGAAGCATGTCTTACCTTGTTTCAATGTAGCCTATTAGATCTCCTCTCTTTCTACATTTATAATTGCATTGTGCAACAAATATTCACACGAAGCCTACTGCCTTGTGCACATTGCTACGCTTATATTGTGAAGTAATAATAGTTTATTCATATTTTATGCTAAACGTTCTGATCTGTAGAATCAGACTCATTGCTTTTAACATATTTTTGATGTAGCCTACACCTACTGGTTGTATGAATTTGGGATCTATCATCCCACAACAGTCCCTGAGTCTGTTTGGAATAAGCTATTTCTTCCTCGAAAAGCTGACCCATTTTTTTAAATGTTTACCTTTATTTAAACTAGGCAAGTCAGTTAAGAACAAATTCTTGTTTACAATGACGGCCTACCGGGGAACAGTGGGTTAACTGTCTTGTTCAGGGGCAGAACGACAGATTTGTACCTTGTCAGCTCGGGGGATTCGATCCAGCAACCTTTGGGGCTACCTGCCGCCCCAAATCATAAACTTTTCTACTATAGCAGGTTGACAGGCTAGTGATTTTGCGGTTCGTTACTCGTCTTGTTGGCTGCGGAAAAGTAAATGTGATTTCTGTTATTCTGAGCATCATGGTGGACGCCCTAATCCGGTTACACACCCAATCCATATGGGTCCGGTAAATGTATTTAATGTCCAGTAAATATACATGTTGCTGGTCAAATGTCCGGCACCACATTTTCCTAATGGAAACACACACATCTTTCAGGGGTGACGTAAGTGTATCTGACACATAGGGGCAGAGGTCAATCTGAAGTTCACGACTTTTTCACCCCATGACCCTCCTCTAGAAAACATGAGTTCACACTCCAGCTAGCTGGCAGACATCAAACTCAGGCAGGTTATATACAGCCCATAGAATGATAATGAGTCATACTATGGACTTAAAAGCTGTGTCTGTTCAGCTAATTCTACTAATATGGTATAGACAGCAGCACTGAATTGGCCTTGTGCTATATCTAATATTAGTTAGTCATATGTAGAATGTCCTAGATATTTCATAAATATTAACACTATCTTAGTGTGTTGAATCACAAGCTGAAGATGTTTCATTTGCATATCTCCTCAACCTTTTAGCTTAATCCCTGGGTTGACATAGAGAGACAGCAGAGCACCCGCACACACACACGCGCACACACACACGCTAGAGAAGATTCTGGTCAGCAGAGCAATCTCCCCCTTGTCTGTGTAATGGACTTGTATTTACATTAAGGAGATTTAGACTGAGGACTCCAACACTTAGATCCCATTACACTTCCTGACCTGCCCATTAGGCCTAGGAGCTCTGCTTGTCTTCACTACCAGGTGACAAAGACCAGAGGACGGGGAGGAGAGGCCTATACATACGCCTTAGACGAGCCTGCAGATTGCTGATGCAAGCATTCAACCTTCTGTGAATGTCTTGTTGTCTACTAGTCTTAGTGTTACTACTGCTAACAGACCACACTTTCTATCTGTGTGTTCTGGATACAGAGAGAACAGTGTCAACTGGAGAACTATTTACTAACTGCACATTCCTACGGCAGAAAAGCAGAGGATTGTCTCCCCATCGCATGGTTTCACTTAGCAGGAAACAAAAGGTGCTGAGAACAAGACAGTCAGCTCTAAGCTGAATTACACTGGGCTGGATCCTTGGGAGAAATATAGCTACATGACTGAACTCAAGAGGCCAACTCAAAATGTCTGACAGTCTGATTTCTTTATGCAGCTAGTAAGCCATCTCAGTTGTACTCTCACATACTTAAACACACTGTACCCTCACACACAGAGACCCCCCCCCCGCCTAACTCCATCTGATAGCTCTGCTTTGCATACAAACTCCTCTAAAACCCTGTTCTTTCATCCTCCCTCTTTCCTCTCTACACGACTCTACAGTAATAGTCCCCTATTGGCATCCTACTAACTACAGGGACGTCTGTGTGTGTGTGTGTGTGTGTGTGTGTGTGTGTGTGTGTGTGTGTGTGTGTGTGTGTGTGTGTGTGTGTGTGTGTGTGTGTGTGTGTGTGTGTGTCAAGAGATAATTTAACTGGTGTGTGTTCATTCTCTGCTGACACAATAAGAGCAGCTCTTCAGCTGCTGATTTGCATATTCCAACAGACATTTCAAACGTTACCCTCCCCCCCACACACACACACACACTCCCTGCCCGTCCCCCTCACACACACTCCCTGCCCCGTCCCCTCACACACACTCCCTGAACCCCGTCCCCCTCACACACACTCCCTGCCCCCGTCCCCTCACACACACTCCCTGAACCCCGTCCCCTCACACACACTCCCTGCCCCTGTCCCCTCACACACACTCCCTGCCCGTCCCCTCACACACACACTCCCTGCCCGTCCCCCTCACACACACTCCCTGAACCCCGTCTCCCTCACACACACTCCCTGCCCCTGTCCCCTCACACACACTCCCTGCCCGTCTCCCTCACACACACTCCCTGAACCCCGTCCCCCTCACACACACTCCCTGAACCCCGTCCCCCTCGCACACACTCCTTGCCCGTCCCCCTCACACACACTCCCTGAACCCCGTCCCCCTCACACACACTCCCTGCCCGTCTCCCTCACACACACTCCCTGAACCCCGTCCCCCTCACACACACTCCCTGAACCCCGTCCCCTCACACACACTCCCTGCCCCTGTCCCCTCACACACACTCCCTGAACCCCGTCCCCTCACACACACTCCCTGCCCGTCCCTCACACACACTCCCTGAACCCCGTCCCCTCACACACACTCCCTGAACCCGTCCCCCTCACACACACTCCCTGCCCCTGTCCCCTCACACACACTCCCTGAACCCCGTCCCCCTCACACACACTCCCTGCCCGTCCCCTCACACACACTCCCTGAACCCCGTCCCCCTCACACACACTCCCTGCCCCGTCCCCCTCACACACACTCCCTGCCCCCGTCCCCCTCACACACACTCCCTGCCCGTCCTCCCCCTTTCCTTTTAAGGATGGCACGCTTGATGCTCCACTTTGTACAACGGGAAAATGCATGCTATTGTGTGTAAGAATCACTTTCTCAATGCCTTTCTTCTCCTCCCCACTTCTCTCTCTTTGACACAGAGAGACACTTGCACGCACAGACCAACAAACACAGATACACACCGGCAAACAGGTAGCAGTGCTATCGTATGGAGCTCCTAGCTGATAGCCCCTAACTCCTAGCTCCTTTCCTCCTATCTCCTAGCTCTTAGCTCTAGTGTTTGCCCAGGTCTGGCAGGCTGTGTAAAGGAAGGACATTGTTTTCCTGTGAAAAGGCTTTAGCCCCGGTCTGCATACCAGCCACCACTCAACATACCAGCGGACACTTTGAAGATTACTCCAATGTTTGCCTTTGTTCCCTACACAGAGAGAGAGAGAGAGAGAGAGAGAGAGAGAGAGAGAGAGAGAGAGAGACAGAGAGAGAGACAGAGAGAGAGACAGAGAGAGAGAGACAGAGAGAGAGAGAGAGAGAGAGAGAGAGAGAGAGAGACAGAGAGAGAGAGAGAGAGACAGAGAGAGAGAGATAGAGAGAGAGAGAGACAGAGAGAGACAGAGAGAGAGAGAGAGAGAGAGAGAGAGAGAGAGAGAGAGAGAGAGAGAGAGAGAGAGAGAGAGAGAGAGAGAGGCAGGAGAAACAGGTCCGCAAGAGATATATGGAGTTGTTTAGTGTGTGTGCGTGTGTGTGTGTGTGTGTGTGTGTTGTAGCTTTAGAAACTGTACTGTGCTCCCCAAAAAATCGAGGCATTCATACGACATTGGCTTAAAATAAAATATGAATAATGTATATTACTGTTGCTAGTATAAAATATAAGAGAAGAGAGGGAGAGAGAGAGAGTAACAACAAAAACATTGGCCATCTGTCTCTCTCTATCGCTCAGAGTGAATGCTTTTATAGAGGCAGTATCCTCTGGAACAATTCAAATAAAAACAATAATTGAACTAAACGTGCTGATAGCGAGCAGAGTTAATCCTTAACTAGTAAGTTTCTTTCTATCAGGTCTGTTTCATAGCATTAAGGATTACTCTGCACAGGACTAAGCTGGATGAACCGAGAGGAGGTCAATCGCAATGTGCTGCCTTGCCTATGTGTGTGTGTGTGTGTGTGTGTGTCTGGAAACAGCAGCACGTCAGATCAGCTCCCTCTTGCTGGGTAATCGACTCTTTGCTCTCTACTTATCTATTCACTATCTATTCACTGAGCACCTAATGGTTAAAATCAATTACAGGAGGAATGCTTTATACAGGCTAGTCCGATAATGAGAGAGAGAGAGAGAGAGAGAGAGAGAGAGAGAGAGAGAGAGAGAGAGAGAGAGAGAGAGAGAGAGAGAGAGAGAGAGAGAGAGATAAAGAGCAGAGTAAAGAGGTCTGACGGAGGCACGATTTACTCCCATCGATTGGTTATTGATCAGAACCAGAGTTTAGGAAGGTTTTAGTTCAAGTTCATTCCTATCGATACCTTGATAGCTTGATTTGAGGGGACTAGCGTAAAATCCTTTGTGCATACATTCAAATCATTCCGTTTTCTCTGCATTAATATCTATCCAAGATATGTTGGACCCCAGGATGACTAGCTTTCGCCATTGGCGTAATATGTCATAAGAGTTGACATAACTTTTCATAACACTGTCATGACCCATATGTTTACACGTGTTGTGACATACAGTGCCCCTTGACCTTTTCCACATTTTGTTGTGTTACAGCCTAAATTTAAAATGTATTACATTTCGATTTTGTGCAACTGATCTAACCACAATACCCCACAATGTCAAAGTGGATTTTTTTTAATCAAAAATGAAAAGCTGAAATGTCTTGAGCCAACAAGTATTCAACCCCTTTTATGGCAAACCTAATAGGTTCAGGAGGAAAAATGTGCTTAACAAGTCACATAATAAATTGTATGGACTCACTCTGTGTGCAATAATAGTGTTTAACATGATTTTTGAATGACTACATCATCTCTGTAACCCACATCTACAATTATCTGTAAGGTCCCTCAGTCCAGTAGTGAATTTCAAGCACAGATTCAACCACAAAGACCAGGGAGGTTTTCCAATGCCTCGCAAAGAAAGGCACCTATTGGTAGATGGGGGAAAAAAATAATCACAGACATTGAATATCCCGTTGAGCATGGTGAAGTTATTAATGACACCTTGGATGGTGTATCAATACACCCAGTCACTACAAAGATACAGGAGTCCTCCCTAACTAAGTTGCCGGAGAGGAAGGAAACCGTTCAGGGATTTCACCATGAAGACAATGGTGACTTTAAAACAGTTACAGAGTTTAAAGGCTGTGATAGGAGAACACTGAGGATGGATCAACAACATTGTAGTTACAAAGTGAAAACAAGGAAGTCTGTACAGAATACAAATATTCCAAAACATGCAGCTTGTTTGCAATAAGGCGCTAAAGTAAAACTGCAAAAAAATGTGCCAAATAAATGAACTTTTTGTCCTAAATACAAAACATTATGTTTGGGGCAAATCCAACACAACACATCACCGAGTACCACTCTTCATGTTTTCAAGCACGGTGGTGGCTGCATCATGTTATGGGTATGCTTGTCATCGGCAAGAACTAGGGAGTTTGTTTTATGATAAAAAGAAACGGAATAGAGCTAAAGCTAAAGGCTAAATCCTAAACCAAACGAAAACCTGGTTCAGTCTGTTTCCAACAGACTGGGAGACACATTCACCTTTCAGCAGGACAATAACATAAAACACAAAGCCAAATATACACTGGAGTTGCTTACCAAGACAACATTGAATGCTCCTGAGTGGCATAGTTACAGTTTTGACTTAAATCGCCTTGAATATCTATGGCAAGACTTGAAAATGTCTGTCTAGCAATGATCAACAATCAACTTGACAGAGCTTGAAGAATTTAAAAAATAATAATGGGCAGAAATTGTACAATCCAGGTGTGGAAAGCCATTAGAGACTTACCCAGAAAAACTCACAGCTGTAATTGGTGCCAAATGTGATTCTAACATGTATTGACTCAGGAGGTTGAATACTTATCCAATCAAGATACATTATAGTTTTTTTTTTCAGTCATCTTTTTTTTCTTCCACTTTGACGTTACAGAGTATTTTGTGTAGATCGTTGACAAAACTTGCAGTAAATTAAGCACTAATTTCAATGTCAGATGATTTCAAGGGCTCAAATTGGTGCTCATATTTCCAGCCACATAAACAAATCTGTAATGACATCATTACATCAAATCAAATCAGAGCATCAAAGGGCATAATTCTGGAG
Organism: Brachymystax lenok tsinlingensis; assembly: GCA_030435695.1. Taxonomy (NCBI): domain Eukaryota; kingdom Metazoa; phylum Chordata; class Actinopteri; order Salmoniformes; family Salmonidae; genus Brachymystax; species Brachymystax lenok. The sequence goes on from CM059782.1 coordinate 17,153,824, forward strand.
AATGACTTTCCTTCAGCATCATAATAATCACCATGCTAACTTCTGTTAGCCGCTAGCCACTAGCTGATCTAGCATCCATTCTGTCAGCGAGCCACCCTTTGTTAAGGACAGGGGGATCAAGTCCCATGAGAAATGGAGGGGTGGAAGGGTAGAGAGGGAATGAATCAGGGAGAAAGGGGGGTTAAGATGAAATGACAAACTCCTGCCTCTCTTTGTTCCTCGCCGTGCGATGGTCCCGTACCCCTGCATCGCACTCTCCTCTCCCCTCTCCCTCTATCCACCTCTCTCCCCTGTCCCCTGGCTCCCTGCATCCTTCTCCACTGTCCCTCCATCTCTCTTCCTCTCACCTCTAACTCTCCTTCCCTCCCCCTTCTGGTCGTCTGTAAGCAACCCCCTCCCTTCGTCTGTTCCCTCCCTCCCTTCTTCCGTCCCCCTGCTATCGTTCCCATACCTGTCATGGTAGATCTGTGGATAGTCTTCACAGTCTCCTGCACACAGACAAACGCCCTGACCTGGACCAACTGACCCTCAGAGGGGTTCACACATCTGGCTATTAATGTCACAGCATCTCTAAAATGGTATCTCCCAACTCACAGCTCACCGGAGCTGAGGACGGCTCAGGGAGGAAAAGAGGAGATAGCGAGAGGGGGAGGGGGAAGGGGAGGGGGCTCAACTATGGCAATTAAACAATACATAGTGACTGTCAATCAAGGCTTATATCAATGCTGAGATGACCATCTGGTAGTGGTGAAGAAATAGGAGAGATTCCTAGTATTGTTGTGAATGGCATATCTTTGAGGATTATTAGGGAAGGGGGAGAGAAGCCTGTCCATTTGAACACACACATACGCCAGATATGCCAAGACGCATAGACGCACGCACACGCACACGCACACACACACACACACACACACACACACACACACACACACACACACACACACACACACACACACACACACACACACACACACACACACACACACACACACTCATCTGTCTTTAGTCTTTAATTACCAGCATCACCCCCACCCTCGGACCTCTGAAAGATTTCCATTGAAATCCTGACGCAGGTGAAAACTGAAACGATTTGAGTAATGTACTAACCCTAACCCTACACCACTAGACTGGGTAGAGAAAGAGTGAAAGAGAGAGAGAGAGAGAGAGAGAGAGAGAGAGAGAGAGAGAGAGAGAGAGAGAGAGAGAGAGAGAGAGAGAGAGAGAGAGAGAGAGAGAGAGAGATACCTAGACACAGAGAGAGAGAAAGAGAGAGAGACCTAGACACAGAGAGAGAGAGAGAGAGAGAGAGAGCGAGAGAGAGAGAGAGAGAGAGAGAGAGAGATACCTAGACACAGAGAGAGAGAAAGAGAGAGAGAGAGCATGAAGAGAGCCACACCAATATCCATGTAAAGTTTGAGTTCATTCTTTGAGAGGAAACCCCACTTGAGCTCTCTCCCTCTTTCATAGCATCTCTCTCTTTCTGTCCCTCTGCTTCAGTGAAGTGCTGCCTCTCTGATCCCACTTATGTTCAGGAAAATACAGCAGAAAAACAACCTCACACTCCCCACTGGTCAGAAAGTCAAGAATACAACAGTTATCAAACTAATATTCAACTAGAATATGCCTGTACGTTTGTGTGTGTATCATAAACAGGCCGTGCATCAGTAGTGCTGAGCGATTAGTGCTTTTTGAGGTCGGTTTGGTTTCGGTAATTTTTTAAAACATTAAATGCACTATGCATTTTATGTGGGTTGAATGCTGGAACAACACAGAATAAAACAATTCATAAAGTCCTATGATGGTAGTGACTACCCATTACTGCTTATCACTTCTTAACCATCACTTATTCACTTTACTTTAATAAAATATTTAATTTGTGTATATTACATTTGTTTCATTCCAAGTTATCATCTCATCATATCTCTATGCTGTCTGACAAAATCACAATTTTAGTAGTTCTTCAAAGTAAATAAGGCATACTTTTATGACTGCTGAATACCAACTATCAATCACTTTGGTCATGTATTTTCAGGTAGAGATACCTCAAAGCAACTGCTCTCTATCCCCCTCGATCGCGCATTCATCTCTCTTCTCTCCCTCTCCGTGTCTGCCCCACACAGACCGGACAAGTAGGCGCGCAACGGATTATGGTCTTTGTAGTGAATTATCACATTTTCTGCGTTAAACTTTGAAGAATATTGGCTTGTTGGAAACCACAACTCCCTCAACATTGCACAGTTTGAGCTTACAGAAGAAAAAAATTTAATAAATGGAACTCAAATAATTGAACCGACGTCGGTCAATTAGTTGTTTAAAAACCAAAAAATAACCACTATGCATCAGTAGTATATGTACCTATCTCTCTCTCTCTCTCTCTCTCTCTCTCTCTCTCTCTCTCTCTTCCACCGCAGTACAATGGGTTTTTATGCAAATATACTGGAGTCAATCTCCTGTCTATTTCCCATCCCAGCCAGCCAATGACAGGCCATAATTACACTGCATATATATAGGGTCATTTGATTAAAAAATGAGAGAATAGGATTGACCTCGCCTAAAGGTCGATGAGAGATTGGCCAGTTAATATCAGAGCTATATAACCACCACCTCCCACCTCAGACTGAGATGAGAGAGAGGGACAGAATAAATGCAGAGTCCCTTGATTCGGGTGGAGGAAAAAAAAGAGAAATATGCAGGAGGGGGAGAATAGCTTTTTCTTTTGATAAATATTAAATTCCAGACCCTCCCCTCCCTCTCCTCCTCCTCCTCTCATCGTTCCCTCATTTAATTCCCCCCTTGTTTCCCGGCTGGCCATGGCGTTGCCAGGAGGATCATGGGTAATGAGATGGCCTATCTGCCACTCCCCAGAGAGAGAGAGAGATGCACCATTTCACCACACTATCCCTCATTCTCTCTACCTTCTTAAACCCCACTTTCTCAAATAAGTCAATCTTCCCCTTCCTCCCTCCCTCCCTTGCCCTCCCTCCCTCCCTCCCTTGCCCTCCCTCCCTCCCTCCCTTGCCCCAAGTCACTAGGAAGGGAAGAAAATAAATGAAAAATACAAATATGGAAAAATTCAAGAGGGCACCAGACAAGCCATTCTGCTTGACTGATGACAGAAAACCATAGAGAGAGAGGGAGCAAGGGTAAGAGGAGAGAGAAGAAATAGAGAAAGACCGGGAGAAAAAAGAGAGAAGAGGAGGGAGGTAGAGATGTAAAATGCATCCATGCATGACTGTAAGTCGCTTTGGTTCAAAGCATTTGTTAGATGGCATCTACTGTATATTAATAGTTTAATCTAGCTCAGTTCATACTATTGGATTTGGGAGCAGGGTAGAGACATATGACAGGTAAGGGAGGATGACAGAGAGGTTAGAAGGTGTGTGTGAGAGAGAGAGAGAGAGAGAGAGAGAGAGAGAGAGAGAGAGAGAGAGAGAGAGAGAGAGAGAGAGGAGTCAGGGGTGCGGGTGAGGTTGGTTGAAGTCAGGAGGTCCATCTGACGAACAGGTGCGGTCGGTTGGTGTAATCGGTTGGTGTGGTCAATGCAGTGTGTGTGTGTGTGTGTTTGTGTTTCTGTGTGGTCCTGTACCACGCAACACTGACCATGAACATTCTCCACTGTAAATTATCCCTACTGTACCTCAAAGCGCGTCAAACACACACTCAGAATACACGCACTCAGCACAGACACATACATTCAGTACACCCACACACATCGATGTGTGAATCTCACACTCTGTACCCGGGCAGGCGCTCCAGCTCTTGTGAATGGCACTGACAGATTTACTACACTGTCCATCTGTATTAAGTCCTGTGTTTATTATCCAGAGTCATATCTCTGCCATACATCATCATTCTCTACATCATTCTCAACACTACCCAAACACAGGCTGGGCCAGTTATAGACATGCCATGCTACATGCTACAGTACTCTTTAATATGGCCTGATCTACCTCATGGGCAGCTAGCTGGCTAGCTAGCAAGCTATCACACAGCCAGACACTAACATCTGCCTGCTCACACCTCACATCTGCAGTGCAGAGTTGCATTGCCAAGAGTTAACTCTTTGGAGAGAAGGATTTTCATTTGACAGGTAGACACTGTGTTCCATTTGGAATTATGCAGTTTTCTAGTCTGGAATTCTAGACTGTTCTATTTTTGCATAATCCAATCCAAAACCCTGCAATCAATGTTCGATTATAGAATCATTCAGAATCCAGAATGCTATTTTGAGTGTTCTAGATGTGTTAGTGGTCCATTTTGATGGCATCAATTACGATGAATCAGAAGTTATTAACAGGAACTACCAAGTCCTTCAACATGAACCTAGCGGTAACTGAGACAATGAGCTTGAAGGAGGATCAGATTGGTTCCTCAGAAAAGTGACTTCCTGCATTAGGATGAATCTCTGCGGCCTAAACTAAAGAGAGAGAGAGGGAAAGAGGGGGTAGGCAAAGAGAGAGATGGAGGTAGAGAGAGATAAAGAGAGAGGGGGTAGGTAAAGAGAGAGATGGAGGTAGAGAGAGATAAAGAGAGAGGGGGTAGGCAAAGAGAGAGATGGAGGTAGAGAGAGATAAAGAGAGAGGGGGTAGGTAAAGAGAGAGATGGAGGTAGAGAGAGATAAAGAGAGAGGGGGTAGGTAAAGAGAGAGATGGAGGTAGAGAGAGATAAAGAGAGAGGGGTAGGTAAAGAGAGAGATGGAGGTAGAGAGAGATAAAGAGAGAGGGGGTAGGTAAAGAGAGAGATGGAGGTAGAGAGAGATAAAGAGAGAGGGGGTAGGTAAAGAGAGAGATTGAGGTAGAGAGAGATAAAGAGAGAGGAGAGAGGAAGATGAAGAGAGAGAGAGAGAGATGAAGAGAGAGAGGGAAGGGTAGAGAGACAGAAATAGCCCTCCTCCTGCTACTCTCATCTGGCCTACTGTTGTAAAGTCTGGAAACCCTTCCGTCCTGAATCCCCTCAGATCTCTACTGAGCTACAAAGCAGCAATAAAGTCTGAATAGGATTTCTGTTTGCATCTTCCACCGTTTCACAGATCCTCAGTGTTCTAGACCCATATGGGAAGGTCGTCAACACTTTCTTCTCTTTGTGTGTGGGGCCAAGCCAGGGCGGGCAGAGCAGAGCAGAGGCAGGCCACTCCCATGGGTCTTTCACCTCCACACATAAAAGAAAAGGTGTTTTTCTGGTCAAAAAATACATATTTTTTTCTTTCTCCGCCGCTCATGCTTTACTGCCATCTGACTATGGGTAAAAAAGTCTGAATCCTGCCAAACGCATTAAAGCCAGCATCTGTCCAACAGATTTGTGCAGCCGGTACAGTGTGTATGTGGGGGGTGGGGGGGTACAGGGGTACAGGGGTAGCTGAGTGCATGGAGAGGGTGGTGGGATGACCCTCTCCCCTACAGTATTAGCCAAAGGTAAATCGCTCTCTAGGAAGCTGAACATACACACGTCACAGACATGGGTTAAAAATGCATTACGGCCCAGGGAGCACAACAATCTCTTAATCATTCTATTATATGTTGGCACACTGTAAAAAACATGGAAGATCAGCCACATGATGTATAATCCCCGTCCATCCATATAATATAGTAATTCTGCCAATCTTTCTTCTACAGGATATTGCTGTTCCAATAAGGGAGGACTTACACAGACCAGACCAGACCTCTACAAACCCTCCAGCTTCAGTCTAACCAGGGAGGGTGTCCACACATTCCCATTGCTCTGGGGTTTTAAAGCAAGGCCTCCAAATTCCACAGGCGATTCTGGGAAACCCCCCCTTCTCTCTCTCTGCCCATGACGGCTACTCTTCCCTTCTCTTGTCTGTCTCACTCACTCTTTGCTCACGATTTGATAACTTACAAACCCATAGACTTTGTGTGTGAGTGTGCACTTTGTGTGTGTGTGTTTGACACCATAAACTAAAATATTATCTAAGAGCATGATGTAGGATTGCTTTTCACCCTAGTCTCCTTTTCAGAGAAAATAAATGGTTATACTGATATGGTTTTACTTTAAATTGCCTTGGAGTTGGTCTTGTACCTTTAAATTGCCTTGGAGTTGGTCTTGTACCTTTAAATTGCCTTGGAGTTGGTCTTGTGCCTTTAAATTGCCTTGGAGTTGGTCTTGTGCCTTTAAATTGCCTTGGAGTTGGTCTTGTGCCTTTAAATTGCCTTGGAGTTGGTCTTGTGCCTTTAAATTGCCTTGGAGTTGGTCTTGTACCTTTAAATTGCCTTGGAGTTGGTCTTGTGCCTTTAAATTGCCTTGGAGTTGGTCTTGTGCCTTTAAATTGCCTTGGAGTTGGTCTTGTGCCTTTAAATTGCCTTGGAGTTGGTCTTGTACCTTTAAATTGCCTTGGAGTTGGTCTTGTACCTTCGCCTTTAATCATTGCTAATAAAAACACATTTTTCCCTATTATGATTTAATGGCTGCCAATGCTTTATGTAGCCGAGCTGGCTATTGTCAGATGCTAAATCAACTGCTGTGAACACACAGCCAAGAGCTGAGCTACAGGACACACACATACACCGCCTCTCCCCCCACACACAGTGTCAGACGTTGTTAGGGCTGGTCAATAGATCCTCATTAGGTTCATATAGTACAGTAGATCCTTCAGGTCAGGACCCTGGGCGAACAATCTTTTCACACTGTAAACTATTCATTTCTCTCTGTCTCTGAGAGACCTGTTTATATAATGTTTACAGTGTTCTAAGATGTTCTGTGTGTGTGTTGTGTTGTGTTGTGTGTGCGTGTGTGACACTGTTGCATGGTGGCCTTTCTGTCTGTGACTACAGTATGCCGCCAACGCTTATCGATATTTAGAACAGAACTCAATTAACTTTGATTTCAGACATCATATTAATACCAATGAAAAGACTCTCTCCTTTCACTCTTACAGGAAAGAGTGAGATGGAGAGGGGAGGAGGTAGGAGGTAGGAGAGAGGGTCGGCTGTAGAGAGGGATGATAGCAGCAGAGAGGGACGGCTGTAGAGAGGGATGATAGCAGCAGAGAGGGTCGGCTGTAGAGAGGGATGATAGCAGCAGAGAGGGACGGCTGTAGAGAGGGATGATAGCAGCAGAGAGGGATGATAGCAGCAGAGAGGAGAGAGAGAGAGAGAGACAAATCAGCTGTACCTGTTGGTTAATGGCTTATATAAGCCAGGTTGTGCCAGAATGCCAATCTCTAACACCCTGCAACAAACACAGGGCCACCACTAATAGGCCTCGCGTAACAACGCCTTACAAACCCCTGGCTGGAGAACATCATGCTTTTAAACAGGCCTATAGTGTTGGTGTGTTGTCTGGTGTGTTGGTGTGTTGTCTGGTGTGTTGGTGTGTTGTCTGGTGTGTTGGTGTGCTGGTGTGTTGGTGTGTTGGTGTGTTGGTGTGTTGATGTGTTGGTGTGTTGTCTGGTGGGTTGGTGTGTTGTCTGGTGTGTTGGTGTGTTGTCTGGTGTGTTGGTGTGTTGTCTGGTGTGTTGGTGTGTTGTCTGGTGTGTTGGTGTGTTGGTGTGTTGATGTGTTGTCTGGTGTGTTGGTGTGTTGGTGTGTTGATGTGTTGGTGTGTTGTCTGGTGTGTTGGTGTGTTGGTGTGTTGGTGTGTTGATGTGTTGGTGTGTTGGTGTGTTGTCTGGTGTGTTGGTGTGTTGGTGTGTTGGTGTGTTGTCTGGTGTGTTGGTGTGCTGATGTGTTGTCTGGTGTGTTGGTGTGTTGGTGTGTTGATGTGTTGGTGTGTTGTCTGGTGCGTTGGTGTGTTGGTGTGTTGGTGTGTTGATGTGTTGGTGTGTTGTCTGGTGTGTTGGTGTGTTGGTGTGTTGGTGTGTTGATGTGTTGGTGTGTTGATGTGTTGATGTGTTGGTGTGTTGGTGTGTTGGTGTGTTGATGTGTTGGTGTGTTGTCTGGTGCGTTGGTGTGTTGGTGTGTTGGTGTGTTGATGTGTTGGTGTGTTGTCTGGTGTGTTGGTGTGTTGGTGTGTTGGTGTGTTGATGTGTTGGTGTGTTGGTGTGTTGATGTGTTGGTGTGTTGATGTGTTGGTGTGTTGGTGTGTTGATGTGTTGATGTGTTGGTGTGTTGATGTGTTGATGTGTCGATGTGTCGATGTGTCGGTGTGTCGATGTGTCGGTGTGTCGGTGTGTCGGTGTGTCGATGTGTCGGTGTGTCGGTGTGTCGGTGTGTCGGTGTGTCGGTGTGTCGGTGTGTTGATGTGTTGGTGTGTTGTCTGGTGTGTTGGTGTGTTGGTGTGTTGGTGTGTTGATGTGTTGGTGTGTTGATGTGTTGATGTGTTGGTGTGTTGGTGTGTTGGTGTGTTGATGTGTTGGTGTGTTGTCTGGTGCGTTGGTGTGTTGGTGTGTTGGTGTGTTGATGTGTTGGTGTGTTGTCTGGTGTGTTGGTGTGTTGGTGTGTTGGTGTGTTGATGTGTTGGTGTGTTGGTGTGTTGATGTGTTGGTGTGTTGATGTGTTGGTGTGTTGGTGTGTTGATGTGTTGATGTGTTGGTGTGTTGGTGTGTTGATGTGTTGATGTGTTGGTGTGTTGGTGTGTTGGTGTGTCGGTGTGTCGATGTGTCGATGTGTCGGTGTGTCGATGTGTCGGTGTGTCGGTGTGTCGGTGTGTCGATGTGTCGGTGTGTCGGTGTGTCGGTGTGTCGGTGTGTCGGTGTGTCGGTGTGTTGATGTGTTGGTGTGTTGGTGTGTTGGTGTGTTGGTGTGTTGGTGTGTTGATGGCTGTCGTGTGTATGGTGGGACGTTATGGTATAACAGGAGTGACTGGTACCTTGTACAGCCTAATGGCAGCCTCGTGTCGCTGGTTGGTGGCGTGCAGCCGCAGTTTATCCACGCTGTTGCTGTAGTAGTCGCACGCGTTGCACTTCAGGTGTACGGGGTTGCCGATGGCGACGCACTTTAACCTCCACTGGTTGGCTTTCCCTCCTTCCTTGATGTGCGCCACCAGCTGATGCTTCTGCATGTGTTTGTCAGTCTTACAGTGCAGCTGGAAGTTGGCCTTGAGCTGGGTGTTGTAGGTGCACAGCTTGCACTGGTACACATCTCCCACAATGCCACGCCACTCGTCCTCGGGCAGGGTGCGTTCTGCATTGACGTGGGCGCCCAGCGCCTCCAGGCTATCGGAGGTGAAGCGGCTGCAGACAGAACACTGGTAGAGGCGGAGCGACGGGTCGCTGATGGGCGGAGAGAGCTCACCACTGCCTCCAGTGCCACTGCCGCCGGAGAGGACAGACAGGTCATCAGCCATCAGCTGACCACTGGCTAGACGCAGCTCCGCAGACAAGTCATTATTCACTGGGGACAACAAGAGAGAGAGGGATGGTTAGAGAGGGTGGGGGGAGAAAGAGCAAGAGAGATAGAGGGGAGAATGGTGGTCAGGAAGACAAGAGGGATACGAGAGAGAAAAAGAGGAAAATGAAAGAACAGAAGATAGAGTGAGCAGGAGAGAAAGATAATGAGAGAGAAAGTAGGTGAAAGCCACAACGTACAACCAATAAAGAAAGCGAGAAAGTCAGACAGAGAAAGACAAAGAGGATAGAAAATCAGACAGACGAACACGTCAACGGAGGAGGAGGGCTGGACGAAGTAAAGAGAAAAAACAGGCTTTTTTATGAAATGAAATGAAGCAGGGAAGAGCAGCTAGAAAGGGAAGAAGAGCCTTAGCGTAGCGGTGTAGGCCTCAGTCACACAAAAGGATTTTATAAAAGAAAGCCTTGCACAGACCCAGTGGCTCCCTACAAAGCCTTGACTATAAAAAAATCTAATAGGATTGGATCAGGATCAATTACAATCATCCCTTTCAACTTGCGAGCTCCCTCATCAGATAGTTTTAATGACTCTGAGTTAGCCGAAGAGTAGCAGGGAGCGCTAGTAGGTCTTCTCACACAACATGAAACGCTGATCAATACAAAAGCAGCTCTGTTCTGTTACGACTCTCTCTCTCTCTCTCTCTCTCTCTCTCTCTCTCTTTCTCTCGCTATCTGTTAGGAGCTCAATATGTCTCCTTTCCCAGAAAATGTAGACAAAAGACTAGCACACAGAGAATTTAACAATGACATATTTTTCTTTTTTTACAGTCAGGAGTACAAATCTGCCAATTAGTCAACACTAATAAGGTGTATATGTGTGTGTGTGTTTGGACATAAGAAGCAGCAAGGTTAGAGCTTTGACCTCCAGGTTGTCATGAGGAATGGGTATGTAATAGTATGGGCTCTTTGTTAAACTCCTTCACCTCCTAGGAGATTCAGCTCCCTGCAGTGTGTGTGTGTGTGTGTGTGTGTGTGTGTGTGTGTGTGTGTGTGTGTGTGTGTGTGTGTGTGTGTGTGTGTGTGTGTGTGTGTGTGTGCGTGCGTGCGTGCGTGCGTGTGCGCGTACGATTAAGCTGATTTAAGAAAATGACAAATGAAAGATTAAGAATAATTATCCCGTGGCTTCTCATAATCATGTTTTAATCAGAGAGTGGTCGAGGAGAGGAGGCAATGACAGAGGGATGAAAGAAGATAAGAGAGAAGGGGAGGAGAGAAAGTGGAGGAGAGGGGAAAAGAGAAAGAGGCAGCGAGTGAAAAAAGGAAAGTGCAAGGAGAAAGATCAAACAAAGAGAGAGCCATAGGTTGTAGAGGAGATAGGGAAGAGGACATCCAGAGATATAGACAGAGAGAGAGAGATAGACAGGGAGAGAAAGAGTGTGAGAGAGAGAGAGAGAGAGAGAGAGAGAGAGAGAGAGAGAGAGAGAGACAGAGAGAGAGAGAGGAAAGAGAGACAGAAAAAGATACATACAAAATAGAGACCAAAGGGAAGACTATAAGGCCCCTTGATTCTCACCTAGCCCAGAGCCGAGAACAGCGGCCGTATTGGGGTCCAGCTGGAAGGGGTTAATCATCTGGGCGTCTGGGCCGGGGCTCTCCAGCTTGACCCCGGTCAGGCTGATGTTCTGAGCCAGGTAGTACTGGTAGAGCTCAGCCTCGGCCGGGGCCAGACCCAGGTGCAGACCGTGTTGAATCTGTTTCATGTTCTGCTGCAGCAGCATCATGTTGTGCATGTGTTTCTCGCTGGTCATGTGGATGCGCAGGTTCCTCGCCACGTTGGTCTCGTAGTCACACACCTGGAGGAGGAGAAGAGCAGAAGTGTATATATATATATATATATATATATATATAATGAGGATAATTTGTTGAATGGGTTCTCAAAGGATGTGTGGTAACTATACTGAACAAAAATACTGTATAAACGCAACATACAACAATTTCAAATATTTTGCTGAGTTACAGTTCATATTATAGAAGGAAATCAGTCAATTGAAATACATTCATTAGGTCCTATTCGATGGATTCCTCATGACTGGGCAGGGGCGCAGCCATGAGTGTGCCTGAATAGCCCTGATCCAACTAGAACTAGAATATCCCTGATCCAACGTGTAGTGTCACCCACCTCACAACGCCACGTGGGCTTCTGTTTGGGCTTGGAGGGTGACGGGGTGCCACAGCCTCCCCCCAGGCTGGCGCTGGGCACAGGATTGGCATGGCTGTGGCAGGGGGTGTGGGTATGGCTGTGGGTGTGGTTGTGGTTGTACTGCTGTTCAGTGCCCCCATTCTGCAGTGTCTGAACGTTGTTCAGATGCTTGTCCGACTGCATGTGGATGCTCAGGTTGCCCTTGGTCGTGGTGGAGTAGTTACACACCTAGAGAGAAATCAGAGATAGAGGGGGTTATTCATAGAGATACAAAGAAAGGAACAGAGAGAGAGGGAGAGTATGAGCAAGAGAGAGAGAAGTAGAAAGTATCAGAGAAACAAAGAAAGAGAGACTAACCTCACAGCGGAAAGGCTTGTATCCACATGTATAACTCTCTCCCCGGGCCAGGCGTGGGTGAGCCTGCCCGGTACGGCAGTACACACAGGACCCTCCAGACTCTGGGTGCTTCTCCTTCATATGGGCGTCCAGCGTCTGCTGGTACTTGTAGTGCCAGTTACACTTGGGACACTTCAGTGTCTTGCAGGAGTTACGAGAGTGCATCATAGTCATGTGTCCACCTAAGGATCGGGAGGACCCTAGGACTGTGTCACATTTGGGGCACTCTACGCCACTGCCTGGGGACCCCTCGGCCAGTCCAGGGGTTCCGGGGGTACCCGGCGTGCCAGGGGTTCCGGGGTTTCCCCCGTGCTGGTGCAGGGGTCCCGGACTCTCGTCGTCTCGTGGCATCATCAGGTGAGAAGAGGGGGAGAATCCATCTGGACCACCCAGGGCTTCACTGGTTGAGTCGTTACTGCTATCTCTATCTCTGGCTGGGGCTGAGTTCAGCTGATTCTTCTCCATCTCCTCACGGGAGGAGGAAGAGGAGGATGAGGGATCTTTGTTGTCGCTGTACTTCATCACGCTGTTGGACAAGGGGGAAATACTTTGGTTTAAAAGAGGGAAATCTTTGCTACTGGTGCTGTCGCCCACCCGTTCATCCTCCTCCGTCTCCAACTCTACCCCTCCGTTGGAGTAAATGTCCTCCATGTCTTCTTCTGGACTCTCTGCTCCTTCTGCGCCCGGCTCGTGTTTGATCAGCGGGTACAGGTTCAGGTCCAACCGCTGTCCATTGGGATGCAAAGTGCGTGGAGCACGGCCCTCGCAGTCGCTCTCGGAAGAATCCCGCTCCCGGCCTGTCGCCATGGGAGATGAGCGAAGGAGGGACGCGGAACTGTTGGGGGTTCTGACGGAGGCGCCGGTCACACCCCCGATGTTTGGATTGGTCTCGGCCTTTGGCATGGGTGGGGTTCTTGGGGTTTGGTCGGCAGGGTTCGAGCTCGCGCTCCCTTTCAGGAAAGCAAATCCAGCCTGGAGGGGAATCAGCGTTCTCAGCGTGGAACGTGTTCCACAGGCCGCGGAACCCGGGGTCGGGACCCAGAAAGTTAGCGGCGGTAGGAAAGTGGGGTAGCACAGAGTTAGAGGATTTTTTTGGTTCCAAAAAGCTTATAAGAGGTTCTTTGTCTTTGCCGATCCCCTGGATAATGGCAGAGACGTGCTTGTTGCTCAGGAGCTTCTGTTCTTGCTCGTTGAGCGTCATCCGGTGGTCATGGACGGCGTGTGTCACAAATGACCGGCTGTAGCCGAACGACAGCTTGCAGAGGAAACACATCAGCACAGGCTTCCTTTGTCCGTCGCTCACGCAGCCCTCGAACTTGGACAAGTCCACATTGTTGGGGACATCTTTGGACACACAGGAGTTTTTGGCTGCGCCGTCGACCGTCAAATAGTCTTTGTCGCTCTTGTGGCGAAGGTCGTAGACACGGAAACTGTGCAACACAGGGCTGCCGGCGCCTGCGAAACGCTGAGGTATTTGGGAACGACGATGTCGCCGCCGGGTCAGCCGGGAATGCTTTCCCGAGGGATGACGCAATGTGGAAAGTGTTGATGACCTGTGGGTAGAAGGATATGGGTGCAGCCGCAGGCAACTCCGCCCTGTCCCGATTCCCCCCATGGGTGGTCAAACCGCTTTGGGATTTATTGGTGGCAGCGGTGGGATTCTGGGGGTTAGGGGGGAAGTTTTTGGGTGACAGAAGGCCCCTGGAGCCGCCACCGCGATGCTCTTTGGAGTCCTCCAGGATGAAGGCAGATCCATCGGGCTGGTATACGATCTCGCCGCATAGGTTCTCCACGTCACTATCTTCTAACTCGTCCATCTCGCTGTCTCTCTCACAGACCTCTGCCACTCCATCAGGCTCCCCCTCTCCCTCACTCTCGCCCTCCTCTTCTTCCCGCCCTGCTGCGTTTGGCAGGCGAGCGTTGGGGCAGTGGTGCTCCATGTACTGCTGTAAACTGGAGAAGGAGGTGGAACATTCGTTACAGGGGATCTTCTTTGCATGGGCCACCAGCGAAGCAGAAGTGTGGACATGGTCCAAACCCGATGCAACAGTCCCGGTTCCAGTAACAGTCCCGTTTCCAGTAAAGCTTTCTATCCGGCTCTGCTGCTCCGTCCTCAGCGGGCTGCCGGTGTCTGTGGCATTATTGAGGGTAGCAGGGCTGTTCTCTGGTGCTGCGGCAGTGTCATTGGTAACAGCGGTGGGATCCATCCCAGCGGCAGCAGCAGTTCGGTATCTCTCGGTCTCCTCTGCGTCACACGGCCCTGCTGGCAGCGACGACAGCTTATGGCCATTTTCCTGCCGCAAGACGATAGAAGGGGAGTCACAGGTTGCCATGGCGACCTTTACATGGGGATCTCATCTCATCCAATCAGACAGGGACCTGAAGAAAGAAAGAAAGAGAAAAAAAGAGTGCGAAAGTCAATAGAAAAGTATTACAACAATAGCAATCACACTGTTTATCAAAAAGGTTCAATATTAGATCCTACATCCAAAATCCAAAATAATTTCAAATGTATGCAACTCAAAATGTGACTATTGAATGCTGACTGCCAAGGGAATGCCTACCACAGAGTTTACCATTCTAGTTAAAGAAGCCCCCTGACAACTTGTGAAAAGAGAAAATCCAATATAAATGTGAATAGATCTGAGCAGCTTTGTCTTAGAGCTGACAGCCAGAACCTATCGCCTGCCCCCTGAAAGCAGTTGAACACCACACAAAAGTTTCCCTGAGTCCCTCTCTCTCTGACCCCTCACTGATTAATGCCCTGGAAACAGAGGGAGGAGTGAACGAATGTGACTGATCCCTCGCTCTGGCCATGAGAGGAGGAGAGGAGCGAAGGAGAGAAAAGTCTGACTCCTGTGTCGGTAAGAAAATCAGCTTAGCCTAAATCTGGGCCTGGTAAAGACCCCTCAGCATGTAGCTAACACTTCCTGATTAACACACCAGCGTCATTGATTAAACCTCTTCTCCATGCCCTCCCCAAGCCCTGTCCACACTGGCCAGCCACCAACACCAACAGGCATACAGATTAGACACCAGTTACTCCACCTTTAACCTTCAACTTCACAGGCACATAGTATCAACACCAACTAAAGTAAATCATAGAACGAGGACCAGTTAAACTACGCATCACAAAGAAACACACAGAACTCAGTCTGACCTTCCTCCAGATGACAAATCTGATTCATCCAAATAAACCTACCTTCAACTCCACACCGTTAAACACTCTCCCTGGCCCAAATCCAATTCAAGAGTTTATAATGGGGACCTGTCCCTGTAAACCATTGCTTTTGTAAGACAAGTTGGTGTGTGAATGAGCCAGCATTCGAATGACGGTTTAAAATACAACTGCAACCTTCAACCCCACCCACCTCCTATTTCCTGCCTCTTTCCCGCACCCTCTATCCCCGCAAGACCCCCTCTATCCCCCGCACCCCCCATCCCCCCACACCCCCATCCCCGCACCCCTCTATCCCCGCACCCCCTCTATCCCCCCCACCCCTCTATCCCCCGCACCCCTCTATCCCCCCCACCCCTCTATCCCCCCACCCTCTATCCCCCACCCCCATCCCCCCCACACCTCTATCCCCCACCCCTCTATCCTCGCACCCCTCTATCCCCCCCACCCCCATCCCCCCCCCCCTCTATCCCCCACCCCCTCTATCCCCCCACCCCCCATCCCTCGGACCCTCTATCCCCCCCACACCCTCTATCCCCCACCCCTCATCCCCGCACCCCTCTATCCCCTCAAGACCCCTCTATCCCCCCACACCCTCTATCCCCCACCCTCTATCCCCCGCACCCTCTATCCCCCGCACCCCTCATCCCCCCACACCCTCTATCCCCGCACCCCTCTATCCCCCACCCCCCATCCCCCACACCCTCTATCCCCACCCCCTCTATCCCCCACCCCCTCTATCCCCCCCCACCCTCTATCCCCCACCCCTCTATCCCCCCACCCCCTCTATCCCCCCACCCCCATCCCCAAGACCCCTCTATCCCCCCCACCCCCTATCCCCCCACCCCTCTATCCCCCCCATCCCCCCCCTCTATCCCCCCACACCCTCTATCCCCCACCCTCTATCCCCCCACCCTCTATCCCCCCCCCACCCCTCTATCCCCCACCCTCTATCCCCCGCACCCTCTATCCCCCACCCCTCTATCCCCCCACCCTCTATCCCTTTCCCTCTATCCCCCACACCCTCTATCCCGCACCCCCTCTATCCCCTCACTCCCTCTATCCCCCACACCCTCTATCCCCACCCCTCTATCCCCCCACACCCTCTATCCCT
>CM059782.1:17174952-17184952 GCA_030435695.1 Brachymystax lenok tsinlingensis
GGGGGGAGGACGAGAAAAACCATTAGTATTCACTGGCCGGGTGAAAGAGAAGAAAAAGAGAGGAAAGAGGGCAAAGGGGAAATCTGGCTGGAGTTTTCTTATTTTTCTCTTTCTCCCTCTCTCTCTCTCTCCCTCCTTTTCTCTCTAAAAGCAGGAGGACTATCCTACCACTTTATTGGTTCTCTCCACCTCCTCACATCTGGTTTCACATCTTCCCTTCTTCTCCTCTCTTCTCGCCTGCCTGCTTCTTCTGTGGGTTCCCATGTCACTCTCTCTCACAAACACAACCTCTATAACATGAACTACCGACCTCTCTCTCACCTGTAACACTCACACTCCTTCTCTACTTCACTGTTTACCCTGAGACAGACAGACAGACAGACAGACAGACAGACAGAGAGAGAGAGAGAGAGAGAGAGAGAGAGAGAGAGAGAGAGAGAGAGAGAGAGAGAGAGAGAGAGAGAGAGAGAGAGAGAGAGAGAGAGAGAGAGAGATGAGGAGGAGGAGGAGGAGGAGGAGGAGGAGGAGGAGGAGGAGGAGGAAGAGGAGGAGGAGGAGCTGGTAATGGACATGGTGTTCCCGTCCCACCTTAGACTCAGGGAGAGCTAACTAACTAACCCATTATGGGAATCACTGCATTAGTGCGCACACACACACACACGCAGCTTAATTAGTAAAGCAGATATGTTATTTACAGACTCCTTAAGGAAACAGAAACACAGGCACACGCACACACACAAACACGCCAAAACACACATGCCAAAACAGACTAACAGGGAATGAAACTCTTGCACAGACTATTTGGAAAGCGTGTGAACGCAGTAGAGAGAAAGGTATTCCCTAGTCATGCATGGACAGTGGAAAGATCATGAGACAGATTTACGTCAAGCCAGTGAATCAGACAAACCACCACTAATTTCACTCCCATGAAAGGAGGAGAGATACAGAGAGAGAGAGGGAGAAGAAGCAGAGAGAGAGAGAGATAAAGAGAGAGGGAGAAACAGAGAGAGAGCGATAAAGAGAGAGGGAGAAGCATAGAGAGATAGAGAGGGGGAGAAGCAGAGAGAGAGAGATAAAGTGAGTGGGAGAAGCAGAGAGAGAGAGATAGAGGGAGAAGCAGAGAGAGAGAGATAGAGGGAGAAGCTGAGAGAGAGAGATAGAGGGAGAAGCTGAGAGAGAGAGATAGAGGGAGAAGCTGAGAGAGAGAGATAGAGGGAGAAGCAGAGAGAGAGAGATAGAGGGAGAAGCACAGAGAGAGAGATAGAGGGAGAAGCAGAGAGAGAGAGATAGAGGGAGAAGCTGAGAGAGAGAGATAGAGGGAGAAGCTGAAAGAGAGAGATAGAGGGAGAAGCAGAGAGAGAGAGATAGGGGGAGAAGCAGAGAGAGATAGAGAGGGAGAAGCAGAGAGAGATAGAGGGAGAAGCAGAGAGAGAGATAGAGGGAGAAGCAGAGAGAGAGCTAGAGGGAGAAGCAGAGAGAGAGAGATAGAGGGAGAAGCAGAGAGAGAGATAGAGGGAGAAGCAGAGAGAGATAGAGAGTGGGAGAAGCAGAGAGAGAGAGATAGGGGGAGAAGCAGAGAGAGAGATAGAGGGAGAAGCTGAGAGAGAGAGATAGAGGGAGAAGCTGAGAGAGAGCGATAGAGGGAGAAGCAGAGAGAGAGAGATAGAGGGAGAAGCAGAGAGAGAGAGATAGGGGGAGAAGCAGAGAGAGAGAGATAGAGGGAGAAGCTGAGAGAGAGAGATAGAGGGAGAAGCTGAGAGAGAGCGATAGAGGGAGAAGCAGAGAGAGAGAGATAGAGGGAGAAGCAGAGAGAGATGGAGAGTGGGAGAAGCAGAGAGAGAGATAGAGTTAGTGTGTTTTAAAAGTGTGCATGTACATTTACACCCGTGTGCTAGTGAATGTCAGTCCACGTCCGTGCATGTGGATACGTGGGTGTACCAGTACATATGTGTGTGTCTATACTGTAATCAGAGTGTATTGTAATCAGAGTCTAATTGTGGCTTTGTTGGTTTCTGTAATCTGCTCTCTCTTTGTCTCTGGGATCACATAATGAAGGATTAGTGTTTTAATGATGACTGACTAAGCCTTGATTTTCCCTGAACTAAATAAGTATTCATCTAGCTTGATCATTATGCTCTGCCCTGGCCAGGTACAACATACAATCACCTCTTGTACTCTGCAGCTGTTTGCAAGCTAAAGCCCCTGTGTAGCCCCCCTCAACTGAATATAGGGGGGAGGAAGGAGGGTGAGAGAGGGGGTGATTAAAAGTGAAATGAATAATCCAGCTCGACATAAAGCCTTCAATCTGAAATCCAGGATGTTGTTGTTTGGGAATAAGAGATACACTCAATTAAACTAGCTGAAATAAATTAACAAATCGCACGCCTTTGTGTCAAAGTGGAATTATACTGACCTCCCTCCTTGTAAGATATATATAAAAGTGAAAGCTGCTATAGAAAGAAAAATACTAACAGAACTCAGGGTTGGAAATCTGCAATCAACACAACTGTAGTGACAGAGGGAGCCCTGCTAGGACAGAGTAGGGGTTAAGCAAATACTAGCCATGCTTAGATCAACACTCTCTCACACAAACACACACACACACTGTAATCTACATTCTGCAAAACCACAGTCTGTGACGCACATAGCTTCCATGACCAGGTATGTAGAAATGACTAGTTAGCCTTTAATACTGTGAGCCACTGAGGCAGCAGCAGTGATATCACCCCTACACTCCCTCGAATCTTTACAAAACCCTCTCCTCTCTCCTCTCTTCTCCTCCCCTTCCCTCCCCTCTCCTCGTCCTCTCTCTTCTCCTCTCCTCTCATCCCTTCTCCTCTACTGTCTCAATATAATCTATCATGAAGACACAGAAACACAGAGACACCTAGCTAATTGTGGAGCCATCTTCTGAACACGACAACAATAACATGGCAAGTTTAAACCCCTGTGTTTTAAGGCGACTGTCCGGGGAGAGACTATGTTCCCCTGTAATTACTGTCTTCAACATAATCACAGAGCAGGTATCCCAGGAGGCATTCCATCGCTGCTAGCCATGAGCTAATCGCATGTCCTCCCTTTCATCGAGGTTTCACACAGCAGACATGGTATATCTGCCGAGAAGGAGAAACTATACATGTAGATGATAGTTGAACTAACTTTGCTCTCAAAGACACGAACACAATGATGCACACACACATGAACGCACGCACGCACACACACACACACACACACACACACACACACACACACACACACACACACACACACACACACACACACACACACACACACACACACACACACACACACACACACACACACACACACACATCCTTTTAGGGTACTGTAAGAGGTCCTACGTGTGACAGTCCTAATTTCGGGCCCGAGAGAATTACTAATTAACTTAAGGTTTGGCAATCTTGTCTAATGAGAGGGACTCTCTCCAAATGAACTTTAGACCAAAGTATTTGTGTGATTTAAACAGACGCACTGACAGACAGCTGTCTAGAGTTGATCCCCTCTCTCCTACAAAACCACAAGGTAAACACACTGTTATTTATGCTGCTATATTAGGGTTCTTACTGTGTAGAGAAACAGAGAGAGAGAGAGAGAGAGAGAGAAATGGGAGAAAGTATGACAGCCAAGGAGAGAGGGAGAGGAGAAATAGGGGGGAAAACAAGTGTGCAGAGTTAAAAGCGTACATTTGAATTGGATTTCAATACAAACAAACAACTGTCAGATCTAATTAACATGGTTGTAGATTAGCGTCACAATATTCCTTCATCAAATAAACATGTTGTCACGCACACCAAGATGCTAGGAAACTGAAACGCAGTAGTCACGCCAAGCCATTAACTTCCTGGGAGAAAATTAAAACAATTACAGAAAGTGACTCAAGGTATAAAAATGGTCCAAAATCATTATTTCAACAGTTTGCTTTTTTTTTTACCAAGTCTGGAAACAGATACACAATTACAATCAGGACTCATTTTCCCCAAACGTGACTCACTATGAACATGAATCACTCATTACTCAAACTTTATTTTCATCCAAAACTAATTTCACCAGACCAAAGAATAAAGGAACCGAAAAGCATGTTTTTCATTTAAACTACCAATAATGAACAGATTCATTGAGACAATCATCGTTCATTTTCCCAGACATCATTTTATTGTCTATGTTCTTCTCTGCCAGGATGGTGTATTATCAGTCCTGGACACGAGAAGAAGGTCACTGTGTGTGTGTGTGTGTGTTCTCGCCTGGACTTCAAAGCGAAACCGAGGGGACCGAGAGGTCAATGACAACTCAGTAGAGCAACAACAAGACCAGAGTCAGCAGTCACACACACTTAATTCATCCTTACTGAAAACACACACACTTAATTCATCCTTACTGAAAACACACACACTTAATTCATCCTTACTGAAAACACACACACTTAATTCATCCTTACTGAAAACACACACACTTAACTCACACACGCTGTTCTTAAAGCTAAGAGGTACCGAGCTCAAGAGAGAAATGAATTTGCTTTGCTATGAAATTCTGTACCTTGAATGTGGTGATGACCTAAAAATGAGCAATGGATTACGAGTGGCCAGCAATACACAATGACCACTCCACAGTTAGGATGAAATGGTCTGTGGAGATATTCAGCAAAACTGGAGGAAGTCCCTTGTATGAAGAATACTGTCCACTTAGTCAATCTGAAAGAGCACTCTGCTTTGGCTTTGTCTTAAATACCCTTCCTAGTTCTACCACTCTGCATTCACAACCATGCTCTTCCCTGCTCAGGCCTCCTGACATTGGGCAAATTCCACCAAGCATTGTCTGATCTGTGGGTGTGTGTGTGCACGTACCAATGCATGTGTGTGTCTAGTCTCTATTTAGTTTCTCACCACTAATACATCAGTAGGACTGCTGACACCTGCAGCGTTTATAATACATACACACACACACCCATTCCTCCCTCTTTCACCGCACACTGCTCTTCCTCTACACTCTCAGGAAAACAGTCATACATTTTTTCTGTCTTTCCTTTTTAAAGCAAATAATTAAAGATGATTTGGCGGCTATGGCCAGACCAGCAAAGAACAGGATATGAGAGGGCTAGCATTAACTAAATAGTGAACTTCTCTGGGGATATCTGGAAAAGCTCTTATACTGTAGCTTCCTCTCCTCAGAACAAACCAAAGGCTAGCAGTGAGCCTGATACATAGACACAATATTAAACATGATCAGTAACCCTAGTAGTAACCTAGTAGTAACCTAGTAGTAACCTAGTAATAACTCTAGTAGTAACCCAGTAGTAACCCAGTAGTAACCCTAGTAGTAACCCAGTAGCAACCCAGTAGTAACCCAGTAATAAACCAGTAATAACTCTAGTAGTAACCTAGTAGTAACCCAGTAGTAACTCAGTAGTAACCCAGTAATAACTCTAGAAGTAACCTTAGTAGTATCCCAGTAGTAAACCAGTAGTAACCCAGTAGAAACCCTAGTAGTAACCCCAGTGGTAACCCAGTAGTAACCCAGTAGTAACCCTGGTAGTAACAATAGTAGTAACCCTAGTACTAACCCAGTAGTAACCCAGTAGTAACCCTAGTAGTAACCCAGTAGTAACCCAGTAGTAACCCTAGTAGTAACAATAGTAGTAACCCTAGTAGTAACCCAGTAGTAACCCAGTAGTAACCCTAGTAGTAACAATAGTAGTAACCCTAGTACTAACCCAGTAGTAACAATAGTAGTAACCCTAGTAGTAACCCAGTAGTAACCCAGTAGTAACCCTAGTAGTAACAATAGTAGTAACCCTAGTACTAACCCAGTAGTAACCCAGTAGTAACCCTAGTAGTAACCCAGTAGTAACCCAGTAGTAACTCTAGTAGCCTACATACCGCAAGTGAAAACCCCTTACACCCTGTTGATACACACTTCTCTCGCCCCCTCTTTCCATCTCCAAGGGATAGTTAATTACACCCTTGCATATTCATGAGGACAGATCTCATTACTGTGTTTGTTTTAGTCACAGTTCATGCATATTTAATGAGCCTCTTATTCCCTAACGAGGCTTAGCAATGGCCTTGTTACCAAAACAATAAATCACCAGCAGGAATTCTGCATATACACACAGCGCTAGTCACAACACATCTGGAATACAAACACAGATACAGTATATACCATCAGACAACTGATAGAGATGGAGGAGGAGAGGAGAGGAGGAGAGGAGAACAGATGAGGGAGCAGGAGAGAGGTGGAGAGAGGAGAGGAGGAGAGGAGGAGAGGAGGAGGAGAGGAGGAGAGGATTCGAGGAGGAGAGAAGGAGACAATAACAGATGAGGGAGCAGGAGAGAGGAGGAGAGGAGAATGGACAGTAGTTTCTCAGTTTCTCATCATTTCAAATGACAGGTAGCCGCTTGTCAAATCAAATCAAATGTTATTGGTCACATACACATATTTAGCAGATGTTATGCTTGTGTTATTTATTTGTGGCCAACAATGGGTCAGTCAGACACACAGAGCTCATCTGACCAGCAACATCCCTCTGGTAAACCTTGTGTCTACCCTCCTTCTAACCCCACTATCACCTCAACCTCACACACAGGATTTGATTTGTTGTATGGCACTTCTTGACAGTCATCCCTTCTGTATTGTGACAAGTAGGCCTAAACAGCACAGCCAAACGTAGGTGATTTTATTCTGTTTTAAAGTGAAAGCCCCTCTCCCTCCATTCAGGCTTCGGAGCACAGGAAAACTATCCTTGTTTAGATCGCTGCTCTCCTCTTCCCTCCTCACATTTCCTCTCCTCCTACTCTCCTCTTCTCTCCTCACATTTCCTCTCCTCCTACTCTCCTCTTCTCTCCTCACATTTCCTCTCCTCCTACTCTCCTCTTCTCTCCTCACATTTCCTCTCCTCCTGCTCTCCTCTCCTAGGAGTTACGGGAGCTGGATGGCTGAGATCCAGGAAAATCAGAGAACAGCTGAGTTTACATCATATATGTATATATATATATATATATATATATATATATATACAGTGAGGGAAAAAAGTATTTGATCCCCTGCTGATTTTGTACGTTTGCCCACTGACAAAGAAATTATCAGTCTATTATTTTAATGGTAGGTTTATTTAAACAGTGAGAGACAGAATAACAACAAGTAAATCCAGAAAAACGCATCTGGAAAAATGTTATGAATTGATTTGCATTTTAATGAGGGAAATAAGTATTTGACCCCTCTGCAAAACATGACTTAGTGCTTGGTGGCAAAACACTTGTTGGCAATCACAGAGGTCAGACGTTTCTTGTAGTTGGCCACCAGGTTTGCACACATCTCAGGAGGGATTTTGTCCCACTCCTCTTTGCAGATCTTCTCCAAGTCATTAAGGTTTCGAGGCTGAAGTTTGGACACTCGAACCTTCAGCTCCCTCCACAGATTTCCTGTGATTAAGGTCTGGAGACTGTCTAGGCCACTCCAGGACCTTAATGTGCTTCTTCTTGACCCACTCCTTTGTTGCCTTGGCCGTGTGTTTTGGGTCATTGTCATGCTGGAACACCCATCCACGACCCATTTTCAATGTCCTGGCTGAGGGAAGGAGGTTCTCACCCAAGATTTGACGGTACATGGCCCCGTCCATCGTCCCTTTGATGCAGGGAAGTTGTCTTGTCCCCTTAGCAGAAAAACACCCCCAAAGCATAATGTTTCCACCTTCATGTTTGACGGTGGGGATGGTGTTCTTGGGGTCATAGGCAGCATTCCTCCTCCTCCAAACACGGCGAGTTGAGTTGATGCCAAAGAGCTCCATTTTGGTCTCATCTGACCACAACACTTTCACCCAGTTGTCCTCTGAATCATTCAGATGTTCATTGGCAAACTTCAGACGGGCATGTATATGTGCTTTCTTGAGCAGGGGGACCTTGCGGGCGCTGCAGGATTTCAGTCCTTCAACAATTGTTTTCTTGGTGACTATGGTCCCAGCTGCCTTGAGATCATTGACAAGATCCTCCCGTGTAGTTCTGGGCTGATTCCTCACCGTTCTCATCATCATTGCAACTCCACGAGGTGAGATCTTGCATGGAGCCCCAGGCTAAGGGAGATTGACAGTTCTTTTGTGTTTCCTTCCATTTGCGAATAATCGCACCAACTGTTGTCACGTTCTCACCAAGCTGCTTGGCGATGGTCTTGTAGCCCATTCCAGCCTTGTGTAGGTCTACAATCTTGTCCCTGACATCCTTGGAGAGCTCTTTGGTCTTGGCCATGGTGGAGAGTTTGGAATCTGATTGATTGATTGCTTCTGTGGACAGTTGTTTAAGAGTGTGCTCCTAATCTCAGCTCGTTACCTGTATAAAAGACACTTGGGAGCTAGAAATCTTTCTGATTGAGAGGGGGTCAAATACTTATTTCCCTCATTAAAATGCAAATCAATTTATAAAATTTTCTTTAACATTATAGACTGATTATTTCTTTGTCAGTGGGCAAACGTATAAAATCAGCAGGGGATCAAATACTTTTTTCCCTCACTGTATATATATATATATATATATATACAGTGAGGGAAAAAAGTATAGAGAGAGAGAGAGAGAGGATGGGGGAGACTATTTGACCTGAACCTGCTAATGACAAGCATCTAAGACCCACAGGATTACAAATCAAATAACACATGCGTGCGCCCACCCCCACCCCCCCACACCCACACCCCCACCCCCACATTCCCCGCTATGAAAAAACCCCATAATATTCTAAATGAAATATTTCTGTTTTTCCATCCTTAATACCCTGTGTCAGATACCTCATGCAAAATAGCCTTTCAGAGCCTGAGAAACAAGAGAACAGAGAGAAAAGAAAAATCCCCCTTTTTCCCTAAATTAAACCGAGAGAGCGAGAGAGCGCGAGAGAGAGAGAGAGAGAGAGAGAGAGAGAGAGAGAGAGAGAGAGAGAGAGAAAAGAGAGAGAGAGAGAGACAGAGAGACAGAGAGAAAGAGAGAGAGAGAGAGAGAGAGAGAGAGAGAGAGAGAGAGAGAGAGAGAGAGAGAGAGAGAGAGAGAGAGAGAGAGAGAGAGAGAGAGAGAAACGCAGAGTAACACAATCTTGACTGGCGCTGAACCAACAGCAACAAAAACATTTAGATAGCAGCGCTGAATAATGAAGGTTTTCAATGAGGACACAAATGACATTTCCTCCTGATAACATGGACCTTACCATAACAACTCTGTCCACGTCATATTGGACAGGCTAATACAGGACAGACCGTGCTTGTGTGTGTGTTGACTGTTGAGGAGAGGATCATAGTAACTTTATTAGTCTTCTCACCACTCCAGACACACGACTTCACTGCCTGTAAGATGACAGAGCGGTGGGGAGAGAGAGAGAGATGGGGGGAGAAAGAGAGAGTGGAGAGCGAAAGAGAAAGGGAGCAAGAGGGAGAGAGAGCAAAAGAGAGGAGGAGAGAGAGAGAGAGAACGAGAGAGGGAGCGAGAGGGAGAGAGAGAGAGAGAGAGAGAGAGAGAGAGAGAGAGAGAGAGAGAGAGAGAGAGAGAGAGAGAGAGAGAGAGAGAGAGAGAGAGAGAGAGAGAGAGAGAGAGAGAGAGAGGAGCGAGGGAGAGAGAGAGAGAGAGAGAGAGAGAGAGAGAGAACGAGAGAGGGAGCGAGAGGGAGAGAGAGAGAGAGAAAAAGGCCTCTCTTTGTCCTCCACCACTCAGCCTCACCATGTTTCCTCTCCTCCGTTTCTCATTAGCATATGAAAAGCGAGAGATGTGTAAAAGGTCAGAGAAAGAGTGAAAGAGGTTCCTGGCGAACGATAGAAAAACAAAAACAGGCCATAACACCCTTTGTGGCGTTCTGTGTTTCGCCCCACCGATCATTTCCATACGCCAGATGGAATTCCGATGACACGTCTCGCTGCGTTCCGAAATCGAGTCCGTATGGAACTCACAGCGTCACTCACGAGTCACACAACGCCCCCCTGCTACCCCTCTCTCTCTGGTTCATTCACACACAAGTACAT